>JARQOC010000004.1:396462744-396646751 GCA_033576535.1 Allobates femoralis | reverse complement strand
GTATACGTCATGACGTATTGCCATGAGAAATTTTAGAGACGATCCATGGCATACTTCATATTCTTTTCATTGTGAAATCATAAAATCATCACAGCGCACAGGGGGTGACGCTGGACACGTTTCGGAGGAACTAGCCTCCTTAATCATCAGCTGATGATTAAGGAGGCTAGCTCCTCCGAAACGCGTCCAGCGGCACCCCCCGTGCGCTGTGATGTTTTTATGATTTCACAATAAAAGGAATATGAAGCATGCCACTGGATCGTCTCTACAATTTCTTATGACTATTGAGGTGGACGCCAACCACTAGATCCAGTGGAGGAGTCTTGTGAGTATATTGGCTGCAGGTCTCCCCTCCCCCTTCCTGCAATGACGTATTGCACCAGGGCTCGTCGGTTCTGCCACAGTTGCTGAAACATGTGCAGAGCTGAATTCCATCGTGTCGGCACATCACATTTCAGCCGGTGAACTGGAAGGCCGAACGACTTCTGTAGAAATACAAGGTGTTAAGCTACGGGATGCGAACGGCGGAAGTGAGCACACAGCGACCGTGCCCTCTGCTGAAGACCATCTAGGGACGGATAGTGTGCAAACATTTGCTGGACAACCAGTTTTAAGACGTGTCACATTGCCCTGGAGGAGGGCTGCACCCAGCATTGCAGCATTGTCGCACACGACCTTTCCTGGCTGCAGGTTCAGTAGACACAAGCATTAATGAAACTCAGTCTCCACAGCAGACCACAACTCCTCAGCTATGTGACTCACATTTCCCATACATTTCAAGGTAAAGACCGCCTGATGCCGTTGAGTCCTGCTGCCATCATAGTAAGGAGGTGTGCAGGATTCCTTGTGCGCAGTTAGAACGCGGGTGGCATTACCAGACCGGCTTTGGGTGCAGGTGGAGGACCGAGACGAGGCTGAGGAGGCAGAAGCAGTGGAAGAACCTCTACGTACAGAGGATTGACACACAACTCGTGGGATGGCAAGACTTAGAAAGCAGCCCCTTCTCCTGCTGTCTTCATAGTTGCCCAGATTTTTTGGCCGCTACTTACATTTTGGTGACAAATCTTACAGATAACATGGGGAGACTAAAGGCTTGTGGATTTTGGAATATGCTGCATGAAAGTTACCTCACCAACCATTTTCAGCTTGCAACTGTGGGGCAATTGATGCCACTGAAGTGGTGTCTGGGCCCAAATTTTTGGGAAAAATGGACACTCTTGTTGTAGTCCCCTAAACGTGACACAATACTCAGTGTGTGCACGAGGTCTTCCAGATGCTGCGTTAAAAACTGCACCAAATACTCATCGCCTGCACAAGGCCTTCCAGATACTGAGTTAAAATACACCAAATTATCATCATCTGCACATGGCCGTACAGATACGGAAGTGAAACGCACCAAATAATCATCATCTGCACATGGCCTTACAGATACTGGAGTGAAACTCGACAAATACTCACCTTCTGGATGTGGCCTTACAGATACTGAAGTGAAACGCACCAAATAATCATTATCTGCACATGGCCTTCCAGATACTGAAGTAAAACGCACCAAATACTCATCTTCTTGACGTGGCCTTACAGATACTGAAGTGAAAATCAACAACTACTCATCGTGTGCATGATGCCTTACAACTACTGTAGTAAAAACTAATTTTGGAAGGGCATGACATGCCTATATCTGTATCTCCTCCCCCTTTTACTCCTCTATCTCTTTTCTTTTCACATTTTTATATGTAGCATTCACTTTTCCATATGTTTGTTGTATCTTCTGAGTAGTTTGTCACCTTTTGTACACTTTAGAAAGTGTTTTCTATGTGTTTGTATGTCTGGCTGCCATTGTTTTCAATGAGATTCAACGGTGTTCGATGAACATTCGATGATCATTTGACGAACAAATGCCCAATTCGGTGAACCGAATCGAATTAGAACACTAGGGTGGTGGCTCATCTCTAGTCTCGTGCCACTATGTTACGCCATGAGACTACTTGTACTGTGGTTAGATTGTTGTCACCTTTCCTGGTGTTACTGGTCTATTCTGAGTAGTTTGGCAGCTTTTGTACTCCTTTGAAGGTGTTTTCTATGTGTCTGCTGTAGTCTGCCATTGATTCCAATGGGGTTCGACAGTGTTTGACGAACATTCGATGAATAATGCGACAAAAACACCCCAATTCATCTAATCAAATTTGGACACTTAGGTGGTGGCTCATCACTATTGGAAACCATGGACGTCGAGAGTCTTTATACGTGCATCCCGCATAATCTAGGTATTAATGCTGTATCGTTCTTTCATAACAGACAAACTACTGAAAGCTGTACTCATGATTCGTTCCTTGTAGATCTTCTCAGAATGGCATTAGAGAATAACTTTTATTTTTGATCACTTACATTACAGTCAGGTATCAGAAACAGCTATCGGTGCGAGATGTGCCCCATCCTATGTGAACTTGCTCCTGGGATGGTACGCACCCTACCGTTATTTAAAGAAAAGGTACTCCGGTGGTACTGCTTCATTGACGATATTCTTTTCTTTTGGACAGGCACCACCGTTGAGTGCCAGAAGTTTGTAGAAGATCTAAATGTGAACAACTGGAGCATAAGGCTTACATCTCAAAATTCAGAGAAAGAGATTGCGTTCCTGGACTTGAAGATCATTTCCTGTAATGGCAAAATACAAACTACGCTACATCAGAAGCCGACAGCAACCAACAGTGTCTTGCATTATAGCAGTTTTCATCCATCACATATGCGTAATGCAATCCCTAAAAGTCAGTTCTTCCAAGTGCAACTAAATTGTAGTGAAGATGCAAATTTCAGAGAGGAGGCAAGAGACCTGTCTAGGAGGTTTAGGGATATGGGTTACCCGAGGAAAGTAATATCAAGGGCTTTCGAGACTTCTAGACGGCAAAATTGCCAAGAGCTCTTGAAACCACGAGAGTAAAAAAGAATGACTACTGTAAACCTAATTACACCCTACAATAATCACTGGGACGACATATATAAGATCCTTAACAAAAACTGGGGGATTCTAAGAAGTAACCCAAACATTTTTCACTTCCTAGGTGAGCGACCAGTTGTTGTGGCAAAAAAAGCACGCAATCTGAAAGATAGTTTGTCTCAAAGTCATTTTCAGTGTTTGTCTAGAGCATTGGGACAGGGAACACGGATCATTGGCACTTATTCCTGCGGTGAGTGCTCAGTGTGCCCCTATGTGATTGCTCGGAAAAATATTGCTCTGTCCCCCTTTCCAAAAGAGATTTATACCACCTTTTATTCTAATTACTATTTTCAAGAACAATCCACACCAACCATCAGTCACTTTTAGCATGGTCACTTAGTAGTCTACCATAATGGTGTGCAGATAGGATATAAGTACTAGTAACACTCCATAGACTAATTTTACACAAGTGAAACCACTTAAAGAGTATACGTTACAAAATGACACCTTTATTAATTAAAAGCAGATAGGTGCACGTTACATACAATGAGTTTGGTATAGGAGATCTCAAAAAGATACTGCAGGGCCAGTAGTCCCAGTGCAGATACAGAGATAATCCACAGTATACAGGTATCACATAGAATTAGTCATCAACAGCCCCCAGAGTGGTAGTCATGATCATAACAGCTCATATATGCATGCATTATCACTCACCCATTGGAGGTTGTGCCTGTAGTGGATCTGCTCGCTCTGCCCTGTCTCGCCCTGCAGAGCCCCCTACGCGCGTTTCGCAACGCTTGATCACGGGGATTTTGGGATCTCCTATACCAAACTCATTGTATGTAACGTGTACCTATCTGCTTTTAATTAATAAAGGTGTCATTTTGTAACGTATACTCTTTAAGTGGTTTCACTTGTGTAAAAAAAAAAACAAAAAAAAAAACTTTTATTCTAATTGCTGTACACGTAATTCAATTTACGTCTTGGTTTGCAGTTGTCACAAGATATACATGGGCGAGACAACCCAGGAAGTGAGGAAAAGCATGCAAAGTCACCTTTCCAATATTGCTTGTGCAAAAAATCATCTGGAAAATGGTATACTTATCTCCTCTGTGGAAAGACACTTTCTGGATCATCATAATAGTGTCACCACAGGCTTGAAAGTCATAATGATGGACAGAGCAAAGACCAGAGTATGCAATGAGTATATATGAGTATATCGTGGACGATCTATTACGAAAGGAAGCTAAATGGATTTATAACTTAAAAAGTTTGGCTCCGGAAGGGTTCAATGAGGAGCTTCTGTACAAAGGTTTTTACAGGAAATATTTAATCAATCAATTGAACTATTGTATGAATTTATTATCTCTCCACACTTTTGTACATATTAATACATTTTCCTTGCTTTCCCTTCTAGTCATCAAGGAGACCAATTTATTGACTTTATTGGACACCCTGACACCGCTGACCACTCATATCCATCTTTACCTGAAGATCATGAACAACATGGACTAGTATGATATAGTCATTCACATTCAGTTTATAATAACATCTTGAGAATGTTGATACCATTATGGGTTAATCAACTAAACAAGAAAAAACTTTTCTTCTTTAGGTTCTACCAGAGAGCTGTCTAAATTTATTCAGCTATTTCTATTGGGGCATTGTATGTCTTTTTCTTCACTTAAATTCTGATTTTCATTTTTCATCTAGTTACATGTTCTACTATATACCATTATTAAGTAACCAGAAGGTTTCTTGCCTTTTTGCCATCAGTATCTATACTGATAATGTTTTTCTCCAAAAATTGGCCCATTGCCATGTTATCCTTTTGTTAACAGTCTGTACTTCATCCAGGGGCGGACCGTCACCCCCGGGGGCCCTGGTGCAGGAGAGGACCGGGGGGGCGGGGCTACTGGCCGTCGGCGCGGCCCGGGGGGGAGGGGTGCTGCTGGCCGTCGGCTCGGCCCAGAAAGGGGGGGGGTTGCCGCTGGGAGCCGCTAGGAGCCGCTGGGAGCCGCTGGGAGCCGCAGGCGCGATGCTCTCCTACCTGAGAGCCGTGCCGGATGTCTGCTAGGGGCCGGAGGAGCAGAGGAGATGAGGGGCGGGATCAGGCAGGGGAAGCAGGAAGCTCTCTGCTTCCCTTGCCTGACCCTCCTCTCCACTGGCGGCGGCTTGCGGGGGTCGGCTGGGGGCCCCCCTCCAGGCTTGAAGGGGCCCCCTAACCGGTCGGGGCCCTGGTGCGGCTGCACCAGCCGCACCAGTATAGTTCCGCCCCTGACTTCATCCCCTGTGCCTCTCCGTGGCATTCTCTACACATTGAAAAACATACGGGACCGGTGTCGCCTCACTGCACATGCGCGGTGTTAGCGATGAGGTCCCCTCAAACCAGCCGGTCTGTACATGCATTTAGTTCTGAATACGTCATCGCGTCTTGACATGTGCAGTAGCCATTTCCGGATGCCAGGAACGCAGCTCCAGACATGAAACAGGTGATCTCTATACATGATAATGTTACGCTTATTTTAGAACTTTTTACCCATATCTGTGCACCCACCTGACCCCTAAGGAAGCCCCGAAGTAGGGGCGACATGAGTTGAGTGTGGGGACTGGTCCCACTGTCTGCTACTTGCCAGCTCATGGCTATCATTTGGGTGATTATGGATCATACTTTCAGGGCCTAGCGCCCTCTTTCCTCATTACTGACTCTCTTCAATGCAAAGGGGATTATTTGTATCCTTATGTGTCACGCTGGGTGTAGGGAGACACCCAACGCTGGATTATGACGGGGGGGGGGGGGATGGGGGCAAGGAGTCCCTGATGTTAAGGGCAAAAAGGGGAGATGGTGACCCCTAGATTAACTAACGCTGACACCTGGCAACCCTAACATCCCTGTACAGTTTCCGCAACTGTCGCCGCCAGGAACCTATTTCCTGACTGTCCCAGGACTACCACTACACAGGGATCAGAGTGGGTGATCACTAGTCAGCCCGGCTAGCAACTAAAGGAACACACAAGGGAAACAAACAAAGAGGGAAAAGATACACTTAGCTTGAGCAGATCCAAGCAGCAAACCAACAGACTCCAGGAAACTCTGCTTAGAGCAATGATACAACCAGGATCACCTGAACAGCTATCACCAGCAGTGCATCCTGAGTGTCAAGGGGATTAAATTCCCAGCTCAAGGTAAGGGATCAGCTGGGTCCTAGTGACCTCCAGCTTTCACTAAAAGGGAAATGCCTCTTAAGGTACCTTTACATGCCACCACTGTGTGGTAGCAACTGTCTGGCAATGGGGATTTTTGTGCCTGTTGCCTTGAAATTGCTACGAAATGGCGGTGTGTAAATTGGGAAAGTCATCGGGTTTCCTGCAGTTGACTCGGATACCTGTTTCTGAGCCGTGTTCAAAAACCCAAGGCAACACAAGGACATTCCCTGATGAAGGAGTTGGGAGATAACTCTAAAACGCATTGGATAATAAAGAAGAATCGTTGATTCAGACATTCTCTTGTACTGGCTTCTTTTGTTCCTTTCTGAAGTGGCAGCGCGGACCTCAAGGTACTGTGTCCTGGGAGCTGATTATACCACAGGGATCTGTGGAAAGTACGGTCCTGCAGCAGCTCCTTATATTTGAGCGATCATCACCAGTTGTGGGTTTTCACAACTGCATCAGGTGAGCAGCCTCTTTGCATATCCTTTTGTTCTTCTTTAAAAAAGATATCACCCTATGTGCGCATTCTTGAATTTTATAGAAGGCAACACAAAGGCACAATTGCCATGGTAGTGGCGTCTAAACGGGGCACAGGGATTGAATCAGTGTCGCCTAGTGAATTCCTAGGGGCGTGACACAGCCTCATGGATACCGCGCCCCATCAGCGATGATTGGTGGGGACTACTGTGTTTCCATTGGCTGTCCCTTCACAGGGCGCCATATTTAAAGAGCTATCCATTCACACTCCACAATTGCAATGGCGTCATGTATTAGCCAGCCTTCCTGCGCAGGCTGGCCAATCATGACGCTATTGCGTTGTCCAATCAACGTTTTTGCGTCACGGAATACACAACTCTGTCACGCCTATGTACTTGCGGCGCGAAAGATGTAGGCCCACATTCCCTTAGTGGTTGTGGCGAGGGTATTCAACAGGCAGTTATCCGCAGGATCTATTGGAACTTCCGGGGAACCACAGTACCTTCAGTTGACAATGCAATGGAGGCGTGTACATGCGGCATCGGCGATCGGTATCAACCGTCAAAAACGTGCACGTGCGGTTGATACCTGTTGTTATGCACTGTGGCGGTGTGTAAAGGTACCTTTAAAGTGACAGAGACATTTTATTAGGATTTGGACTGTTTGGCCAAATGCTGGGACCTTCTGCGAGTGGCCTCTACAGTCTCATCCGTGCCTCCTGACCCACTTGTGACATTATGTTTTTCAACAGGTGACTAAAGTGATTATTGTGCTTCCCCCATGAGGGACCTTTTCTGAATTACATATGGTTAAACTCACACTCCAGCTGCCTTAATGCCAGCCCATTAGACTTAGAAATGCGCCTATACTTGTTTTTATTAGGGGATATACTACTAAGTGTCGAGGAGTGGTAGTAAGTAACATACTTGTGAGTACCTATTATTGTTGTTATGCGCTTAGTAATGTTAGGCTGGGGTTCCACATAAGCCCTCAGTCCGTTTTTGGCTTCAGTTTTCTCATTTTTTTTTTCTAAGTCCAAAAACTGACAGAAAACGGATTGGATGTAATAAACACCCTGTCCGTTTTTCTCTGGAGCTCCAAACATTGCCCTGTCCGTTTTTGAGTCAAAAACGTTGCATGCAACGTTTTTGGCATCATTTAAAAAACGCATGCGTTTTCATGCGTTTTTTTAACATGGGGCCCTATGGGAAACGCATGTGCGAACGCATGCAAATGCGCACGTGCGTTTGCGCATGCGTTCGCGCATGCGTTTTTTTAATGAAAAGTCCAAAAACGTTCAGGAGTGCAGGAGGCTCAAAAAGCACCCAGAAAAAAACGGATTGGTGATGAAAATCACTTCCAAAAACGGATTTCTATGTGTGACCACTGCCTTACTTGTCATCTTATATTGATGTTTGGCTAAGATATTTGACTGTATTGATTGATTATATCTAATCTTGTATGTATCCAACCCCATTCTTAGCAGCAGTGCTTGGAGGGACATTGTACTATTTTCATGTCCCTCTATGTTGTGGCAGTTTCTATGTGTGTTTTAATTGATTTTAACTGTTTTGTCTTGAATTGCACCAATTTTGTACCCAATAAAATTTGTTATCATAAGAGACTACACAGTTGATCCCAGTCGTTTATACATGCTTCTTTTTCTTTGTATGTGGAATGCAAAAATTCTATACATTGCAGTAGAGAAGAAAGATATGTGAATATATTTGCAATGGAGGAACAGAAAAATAAAACGAGCGGAAAAATTGGGGAATCTCAGGGATCCTTGTGAGGTTTTTATCTCAATCTTTTTGAGCAGTTGACACATTCTTCTTAAACTTAAAAAAAAATGGATTCCATATGAACACTATTTTTAATTGATTATTGCAAAGATTTCAGAGAAAATATACTTTGTTATTATTTGTAAATTATTATTGTAAGGTATTTGGACATCAAAAATGGACACACATATGAAATACAGAATAAATATGAACATAGCAGTGTTCAGATGAAAAATAATAATTTCTTTCTGGATAAAAAATGAATTAGCTTTTATACATTCATATGAAATCTTGCTTAATGATAATGGTGGCAGAGCATTGTTTAATATGTTATTAAAATACAAAAGCAAATAATATATTAGAGAAGCATAACACACTATGATTGGTATGATCTTTAAATTTTCTAAGGTGTTATCAATCATTCTGTATGTGGGATATATATCTGAAGGATATGAATAACAATCTCATACAATAAATACTGTACTTGCTATTCTCACTTCTAAATTGCATGTAGGAATTCCAGTAAGGAAGATGCAATGGAAGAGATTTTATGTGATTTTAACCCCTTCCCGACCTATGACGTAGGAGGACGTCATGGGCCGGTAAGGGGTGTTTGATGTGAGCTCCGGCATCAGCTGAGATGTCAGGGTAACAGCGCTGATCGGATCCGGGATCCGATAGGCGCTGTTAACCCCTTGGATCCCGCTGTCAATCAATGACAGCGGGATCCAAGGCGGCTGCGGCGGGGAACGTAATGTTCCCCGCCTGCTCCGGAGATCCTGCGATAGTATTGCGAGATCTCCGGCGCTCACGTGACAGCCGGGGGTCCTGGCTAGACCCCGGATGCTGTCAGAGCGCAGTTTCCTGTTGTGGTTGGCAGGCGCTGCCAACCACAATAGGTCCGCGATTCTGGGAGATACAGATGAGCTGCAGCTCATCTGTATCTCCCAGAAGCGATCGGACTGTGCAGAAAGGTGACGCTTAAAGAGGCAGTGTAAAAATAAGAATCAATGAAAAAAAAAAGTTTTTAAAAACCTGTAAAAAAATATATATATAAAAGTTCAAATCACCCCCCTTTACTCCCAATCACAATAAAAGTATTAAAAAAATAAATAAAAATACACATGTTTGGTATCGCCACGTTCAGAATCACCCGATCTATCATCCTATTAAATCCATTAATGAGAGCCGTAAACTTCGTAATGGAAAAAATGGTCCAAACGCCAAAATACCGGTTTTTTGGTCGCCGCAACATTGCTATAAAATGCAATAACTGGCGATCAAAACTGCGGATCCCCCCAAAAATGGTAGCATTTAGCATTAGAAACGTTAGCTCAAGAAACAAAAAATAAGCCATCACACAGCCCCAAATCCCCAAAAATTAGAACGCTACGGGTCGCAGAACTTGGCGCAAAAAGTCAATTTTTTTTTTTTTTTCAAACTTCTGAATTTTTTTTCACCACCTAGATACCAGTAAAGGTATAAATGTTGGGTGTCTACGAACTCATACCGACCTGAGGCATCACCCTGTCACATCGGTTTTACCATATACTGAACATGGCGACTAAAATACCCAAAAAACAAACGTGTCATTGCACTTTTTTTGCAATTTCACTGCATTTAGAATTTATTTGCAATTTCCCTGTACACTATATGGTAAAATAAATTATTGCATATGAAAGTACAACTCGTCCCTCAAAAAACAAGCCATCATATGTCTATATTGACGGAAAAATAAAAAAGTTATGGCTCTTGGAAGCAGGGAAGCAAAAAACAAAAATGAAAAACGAAAAATTCCCGGGTCATGAAGGGGTTAAAATGCACTTTAAAATAGACATGATAGAGGTCAAAGGAAAATCCTTTCTGCCTCTGAGCTGCATATCTTTACAAGATAAAATGGTATAGTGGGGAAAAAGGATATGGTAGTTGATTAATCAAGATCAGCACTGTTCATGTCTTAGGCTGGGGTTACACATAGAAATCCGTTTTTGGAAGTCATTTTCATCACCAATCCGTTTTTTATAGGGTGCTTTTTGTGTCTCCTGCACTCCTGTACGTTTTTGGAATTTTCATTAAAAAAACGCATGCGCGAACGCATGCGCAAACGCAAGTGCATGAGTTTGCATGCGTTCGCGCATGCGTTTCCCATAGGGCCCCATGTTAAAAAAACGCATGAAAACGCATGCGTTTTTTAACTGATGCCAAAAACGCTGTTTACTGCGTTTTTGGCTCAAAAACGGACAGGGCAATGTTTGGAGCTCCATAGAAAAACGCACAGGGTGTTTATTACACCTAAGGCTGGGGTCACAGTTGACATGCATTTTTTTAGTGCCTTTTAAAAACGCATGCTTTTTTACATGCGTTTTTCATGTCAGCATGAGTTTTTTAAGGTCTCTGATGGCTCCCTGCGTTTTTGGCTGCGTTTTTGAATCTGCACATAAAAATAGTGCTTGTAGTATTTTTTTGAGCGTTTTGAAAAACGCATGCGTTTTTGTAGAAAACGCATGCGTTTTTATAACATGGGTTCCTATGGAAAACGCATGCAAAAACGCATGTACAGTTAGTACCTTTTAATGCCATTCAAAAACGCATGCGTTTCCCATAGGAGCCCATGTTAAAAAAACGCATGCGTTTTTCCGGAAACGCATGCGTTTTTTTTAACATGGGCTCCTATGGGAAACGCATGCGTTTTTGAATGGCACTAAAAGGTACTAACTGTACATGCGTTTTTGCATGCGTTTTCCATAGGAACCCATGTTATAAAAACGCATGCGTTTTCTACAAAAACGCATGCGTTTTCTACAGAAACGCATGCGTTTTTGGATATGCTCCAAAAACGCATGGGACAGTCACACATGCTTTTTGGCTATTAGGGCATGCGTTTTTTAACATGGGGGCCTATGGGTGCGTTTTTTACATGCGTTTTTGAAAACGCAGGTCTCCAAAAATGCATGTGAAAAATGGTACTGTGACCCCAGCCTAATGCGTTTTTCTGTCAGTTTTTGGACTTAGAAAAAAAAAATGACAAAACTGAAGCCAAAAACTGACTGAGGGCTTATGTGTAACCCCAGCCTTACCTCAGTAGTTCTAGTGTTAAAAGCCCATTGGAGTCAGAAGCTCAAGTGGCATGCACCTCAGTACACACTTTACTCCATCAAAATAGAGAAAAATTGGAGCCGCACTCAGGACTTCTGGCATCAGTTGTTTATTGTATCTTCATTCATACAACAGGTTGTGCACAGCGGGTGGGAGGACGGGGGGGTACTACGTCGTTTCGCTCCCTGGCTTGGCGCTTCAGCGGGTACAATCCTCAGAGTGCCTTGTTGCTAAGTGACACTTATACACTCCTACTGATGACGTCACTACATTTATTAGTGAACAGGTGAAAACATGCAACTATGGAACTGGGAACCAGCCAGTTCTTAAAGTGATAGGTGCAAAAAAAGTGCTATTAGTGCATTACATACTTGTGCAATAAGCTATCCATATCAAAAAAATTAATTAAAAACAGAATCTAAATACAACAAATTAACTTTATATACAATACTAAATTCACCTCCTCTATTAAATGAAAAGCCCTACATATAGAATTAAGTTAAGCTGTTCCTCTCTATGCTAGTCCTAGATTTTTATATCTTAGTTTGAGTAATGTTATACATATTCTCCTTAGCATACCAGTATAAGTTAGTCATTATATCCACTCATAAACCAAGAAAATGACACCCTCATTAAAAAAATCTCACTGTAATCATATATTATTTTTACAGGAATACTGAAAGGTCATTTTTATCATTGAGGCCGGCCGGGCCTTGTGCCCTTAATTTGATGATCCATGCCGCCTCTGTCTGTAACAGCAATCTATGCAAGTTGCCCCCTGACGATGGTAAATTAGCCTTCTCCAAGCCGAGGAGCCTAAGAACAGGTCGTGAGTTCATGATCAGCTGAGCTGCAGTGAGATCCCCAAGGAGAAAGGGGAACGCTGGAAAGGTTGGTGCTGCCCCAGACCCCTCTTCAAAACGTGAATCTACACATTTTACTCCAGTTAGTGACTCTAAAGGTACTGTTACACGGCTCAAATCGTTCTCAACATCGTTCAAAAGTGAAGTTTTGAATGATGTTGAAACGACATCGTTAGTGAGTAGTTGAGTGTAAACGCATGATTCAACAACGATAGTTGTTCAAGTCAGAGTTGACAGGTTTTCCTGCATGCACGAAAACCTGTCAACTTCAATTTAAACAACCTGCGACATCGTTCGGTGTGACACCGCAATAGCGATGTCACAGCTGACTTCGCCCATTCACAGTAGTGAGCAGGGATCGTTTGCGGTGTTTGCGAACGATCCCTGCTCACAACATCGTTGCTGAGTTGTCCACGATATCTATACGTGTGACATTTCATCAATGATGTCGGCAACGACCACGTACACCTGATATCGTTGCCGACATCGTTTCAACGTTGAAGAGTGTGACGGTATCTTTAGATTCCTAGGTTAGGGAATATTAGAAGAGCCATTCACATCTTCATTCCACACCTGCTTCATCCCAACTCCAATATTGGTGGAGCTTTGCAAAGTGGTATGAAAACCTCATGTCGAAACATTTTTACACGAACCTAAAGTTGCACGAAGGTTTTGCAACTTAAATAGTTTTACACCTGATTTCTGGCAAAACATGTTGATGAATCAGAGTTAAAGCATACCAATATGACTGTGAATAAAATTACAGAAGATCAGGGAATGACCTTGATACTAGTTCGAACAGCACATCCCAGTAACCAATTAGGTAACTAGACATGTTCAACTTTGCTATAAAAATGTAAATCTGTAGGTAATTGCCGTAGGTTCCATTGTTGAAAAAAACCTTTTTATATGCATAGAAATTATATCACAAGTTATAAAATTAGCATATTTAGGAAAAAAAATAATATCTAAAGGTGTAAAAGAGATTTCCTTTCATGGAATTTAAAAAATATTGCAAGAAATGTGAGGTTTACACATGTCGTCAAGATAGATTCACAAATGCCATTTCATTCCTTAGTACTTTTACTTCTAGAAGGATGAAAACCCATTGGATGCCCATTTTAATTGAGTATGCTAAAACACACTGTACATACTTTTCTTTTCCTGTGTATAATGTTACCAGGTGAAGCCAATGGACCACAATAATGATGAAGCAATGATAGGTTTAGACTTTTCTCCTTAGATTCCAATTATCATCATCCTGTGCCAACGTGCCGAATGTGTTCAAAAACAAGGAGCCTTTCTGTTTATCTCACATAAAAGAATGAATTCCCTGTTCATCCATTCAACCATTTATTTGAAACATATGTAATAAAAGACTCCTGTGGGCACCACAGAAAATGCTTGTTCTTTCTCATTTTCATATTAATTGCCCTAACTATTACAAATAGCATCTCTAATTGGCTTTTGAAGACTTTTTGGACTTGCTAATTAACTCCATGAGGTACTCTTAAAATTGTTGGCTTTGACCTGCTGTCGTCTCCTTGTCTACATACACACAGGATAATTCATACAGAATATGCTCTTTCTGTATAGAATATCTTTTAATGGGATGCTTTTTAGGATGAAAATCTTTCTTTGTTTTACCTCTGTTCGGTTTCAGGCTACATTTCTTCTAAATATGTTTTTTGTCTGGTAGCTTAAAGGAAGTTGAAAGATAGTAAGTCTTTATAGACTATTTCAGTAAGTTATGGGTAGGAAACAAAATCAATGACACAGACATCTGGTTTTTATTTCCAATGCTCATTATCCTCTTAGCAGTGAATAAAGATAGGCACATTTATGGGAACATGGATAATATGTCAATAGTTCTTGGAATCATTATGTGGTGAAGAATTAAGCAAGGTGTAGTTTACTTTATTTATATTGATGCAAACATTGATGGTTGAGTAATTGTAGACATTTTTGGGGACCTTTTTTTATTGTGGCTGGGAGTAAGTGACTATTTTACTTTTATGGTCAGTGTTCATAAACAATGCAGCTTAGATTCAATAGAACTGGGTTTAGTCAATCAATAATGTGTTTTCAGTTGGTTTACTGAGTACTTAGATGAGCAGTAACATTTTAAAATTGTTAAAGTGGGAAATAAACCGTCTTCATATGGGAGGTTAAGCATGTGCACCTCTGCCATATTCAAGATTGGTCTCTGAAGAGCTAGATTCACAAGTAAACATGAGCAAACCTTTTGAAGTTCAGATTAGGTTCGGTTTGCCGAATGGACATATGTTCACCAAACAGTTCACCAAACAGCTTGCCGAACTTCGAAACCCCATTCAAATCAATGGGAGGCAAAATCAATGGCTTAAGATGCCGTTACACACTAGGATATCGTTAACGATATCATTAGAACGATCACGTGACAGTGATAGTTACGACATCATTAGTGCGTTGTCACACACAAGGATATCGTTAACGATTTCCCATTCGGCAACGCACCAGTTAAATAGGAGAGCAAGTACTGAACGATCTTTTATAGCGGCAGGAATAGGAGATTTTTGAACAACATCGTTCAAAAAGGTGTCACACTGAACGATGTAACTTCTTCAAGCAGCGTTAATTGCACGTCAGGATCTCATTTTTGTGATGACCGTTCCAATGATTTTTTCATCCTACATCGTTCATTTATATGCAAGGACGCACTAACGATATTGTTGGAACGTTCACAAATCTGTGACGTTTCAATGATATCCTTGTGTGTGAAGCGGCCTTTAGAAAACAAATTCAAAGGGACACAAAGGATGCCAAATACAGCTTAAACTGTTTTACAGTGAAGCCCTGCTGTTTTGGAACAGATATTATCTTCCTACACTCCAGTGCCGCTGTCACACTTACCATGCTTGCGGACTCCCTCATGAACCTCTGACATCCTCATCGTGACTTCCCTGAGTTTGTCTCAGGTTACACGAAAATCATGCAGTATAGAATCCTTCTGTGTGACTGTGATAACCTCATTGGTGTCAGCGCTAGAGATGAGTGAACCTTTTGAAGATCGAAGTCGGTTCAGTTTGCTGAATGAAGGTAAACAAACTGTAAGCAGTCTAATTGGAGGCGCTCAGACACAAAGGCAGCAGGCACTGGGATGGTTTTTCAGGCTCCCCTCCTACTCCACAACATGTTTCGATAGATTCTCTATCTTCCTCAGGCGCCTCCAATTAGACTGCTTACAGTTTGTTTACCTTCTAATATAAATCCCTCTATGAGGGTAAAGCGGCAGGGAGCAGCTAGGCGCAGAGTGCAGCTTAACGTGAGGACCTGGCGTCGCCTGGCAACAGGAGCTTTAACTTAAGGACCTGTGGTGACGTGGCCGGATGCTCGGAGCCCCCGGAGCACGCAGTGTGCGGAGGAGCTGGAGCCTGTGAAGGGCGCCTTATCAAGTGTATTACCGGGTTGTGTGGGGACAGCACAACCCGATAAGGTGAGTGGCCACCTATTAGTACGCGACACTAAATAAAGACCCCCTGGTAACTGCACTATTGCGCCCCTTTCTCTCTCTTTTCTCTTGCAGTTTGCTGAATGGCCATTGTTTGCCGAACTATTCACCAAATATCCAAATCCAATTCAGATCAATGGGAGGCAAAATCAAGGGCCTAAAAAAACACCATCAAAGGGACACGAAAGCTTCAAAAACAGCTCAGATTAGGGACAGACACCAGGAAATCTGCCATCTATTTCCCAGAGTTAAAATGTTCATCGTTGTGCATTATGAATGCATAGGACGAGGCCTAAGATTGTCTACCAGCTGTTTTTGATACTCCAGCATGCACATGTCTGTAATGTTGATTGCTCTCAGTGTGAGAAACAAGATACAAATCTTGTGGTTGTGATACCTTTTAATGGCTAACAAAAATAAAATAAATGATGTTATAAGGCGAGCTTTCGAGACGACTCAGGTCTCTTCATCAGGCATGGTATGACAAGATATTGAATGAAACTCAAAATATATGCATGCACACTAACTAACTGTCACTTTCCCTCCCACTACTCTATCCTAGGCTCCACCCCCACCCCTTTGGGACCTACTAAATTACCGTCCCCGCCTATTCTAAGTGATGTGGTCCTAGGTGGGTGTAAAAACAAAGAACTTTGAACTGATGACTTTACAGGGTTAACGCATTACTATTAAAGTGCAATACTACCCTGTGGCGCCTAGTCACAGGGGCGCCACATAAGCACCCATACACTAGCCCCCCCCTTAGCATAGGGACTGTATATTCAGTAGGTCCAGGGGGCTGCAGCGCTAGTATCCACATTACCAGGTACAACAGGTGGCGTCACGATACCAATTCCTCCAATCATCATCATCTCCCACCATCCCTGCCATTGAGCGTCCAGGGCACGGAACCTGGAACCGACCAGCCATGATTCCCCCCATCGAACCAACCCCCTACCCTGTCGACCACCTCATTTCTGGCGTCACGAACAGGATCTCTTGCCCGGTAAAACTGATTACTGTGTGCCTAGAATTGGACTTTATTGACTGTTTGTGCACTGTAAAATCGAACCGCCATTACTGCGCCACAGAGCAGGAAGAGCATCGCGACTGCGCAGCTAAAAGAGTGCGAAGATAAGCCCCGCCCCTCTGCTCTGCCGAAGTTTGCCGAAGTGTAAATCGTGGGCTCGAAAAGGCCTGAAGGACTTACCTACTAAATTTCTCTAAAAGGCGGGCCTAGCTATGTAAAAGACTATGAGATTGAGATGTGTAATTGATGTAAATAGTTGAATATAATGCCCTTTTTCCTTGCAGCGGTATTCTAGAGTGCAATTTCTTGTTATGATGAGACTTGATTGAACTGTAAATGAGAGACTGATACCCAGTAACCGTGTGGGCCGATGTGGACTAATACTTATGCATGTTTTGTTTGCAACGTTAAAAGCACAGTATATAAAGGCTGTACTGGGGTATATAGAGGCTGTGCTGGGGTATACAGAGGCTGTGCTGGCAGTATACAGAGGCTGTGCTGGCTGTATATGGAGGCTGTGCTGGGATATGCGGATGATGCTGCTGAGGTATATGGAGACTGCTGTTGTGCTGTATACATAATATGGAAGCTGTGTTGAGCTATATATACTATTTGGAGGCTGTGCTGGGCTGCCACAGCTTCCAAATAATATATAGAGCCCGGCACAGCCTCCAAATAGTATATATAGTCCAGCACAGCTTCCATATTATATACAGCCCAGCACAGCTTCCAAATAGTATATATAGCCCAGCACAGCCTCCAAATAATATATACAGCCCGCAGCCTCTATATTAAATATACAGCCCGGCAGTCTCCATATTATATATTCAACCCTGAACAGCCTCTATATTATATATACAGCCCACCCAGGAGCCTCTATATTACATATACACAGCCTGCAGCTTCTATATTATATTCATGAATCATAGTATGTGTTAAAGGGGCCCACTGAGACTGTTTCGTCTGGGGCCCACAAAAACCTGGAGCTGGCCCTGGGTGGTACAGTTGTCTTTTAATGGCATAGAAGGTTCTGCACGCTTTTCCTTTCAGGGCCTCTGATGCTTGCCTGAGACTTTCAGCTTAGCTTAGTTTCAGACCAAGGTAGTTATAGCTTTTGGTCTTCTCCAGTGTGGAACCATTTAATGTGAGATAATGAGACGAGGTTTTATTCTGGTTCCTTTTCTGAAACACCATGACTTTGGTGTTCTTTTGGTTGATGGACAGCGCCCAGGTGGTGCTGAATTTTTCCAGTACTACTAGGCTGTCTTGGAGGCTTCTCTTGGTTGGGGAGAGTAGCAGGAGGTCATCTGCGTACAGCAGGAACTTCACCTCTCGGTTGTGCAGACGGAGATCTGGGGTGGAGGAGGATTCCAGGGCTTACACCAGTCCATTAATGTAGATGTTGAATAGAGTTGGGCTCAGGCTTCAGCCCTAGCCCTATCTGACACCGCGGCCCTGCTGGAAGAAAGCTGTTCTCTCCCCATTCACCTTCATGCTGCAACGGTTCTCAGTGTATGAGCTTTTGATGGTAAGTTCTGACACCTATTTCGCTTTCCAGGAGCTTCAGAAACAGGCTGGGGTACCACACTGAGTCAAAGGCCTTCTTGAAGTCCATGAAGCATGCAAATATTTCCCCTGTTTTTTGCTGTGAACGTGAGTCTTGATGAGGCTGTGCAGGGGGTAGGTGTGATCTGTACTGTGGTGGTTTGGCATGAACCCAGCTTGGCTTCTTCTGAGATTGTCACACTGGGTGAGCAAGGTGATGATCCTTTTATTAATGATGCTATTAAACACTTTTCCCAGAATGCTGTTGACACAGATCCTTCTGTAGTTTGATGGATCGTATCAGTCTCCATTCTTGTAGATAGGCGTAATGAGACCTTGATTTCAGCATTGTGGAAGCAGCCCGTGCTTAGGACGTGGGCGAAAGGTTTTGCCAGTGCTGCATGTATGTCTGGGGAACTGTATTTGATCATCTCTGGCAGGATGCCATCACTTCCCCAGCCTTCTTACATTTGATGAGTCTGATTCTATCCTTTATTTCTAGCACACTGATTGGTGTGTCCAGAGGGTTTTGGAAGTCTTTGATTGTTTCCTCCATGTCCCTCAGTTTATTGGTTAGAGGCTGCTGTTCTGGCGTTAGGTCTTCTTCTGGTGTGTTCTCGTAGAGGTTCTCAAAGTATTTGCACCAGATGTTGCCATTCTGGATGTGGAGGGTTAATAGAAGATCCAGAGTCCTGACAACGTCCCTGTCAAGGGCGGGAAGCATCTGGCTAAATTTGCTCTTATACTGTGGATCCAACAGAATGCCAACTCAGTAGTAACTTCATATGAGTGGTCCTGGTGACACCTTATAATATAACAATAACTTTGAACATATGGGGGTAGCTAATCAGTAGAGGCCCCAGACATTTAAACACTGTAATAGGCAAAAGAACAGTCCTGTATCCTTGTCTATGGTCTTTGTATATATACTTTTCCCTCGTTTGAATATCCTCAGGATACAGGACTGTTCTTTATTATTTTCTATGATAATGTAAAAATAAACTATAATGCAATATATCTGATATTGTCATTATTTATAAAACTGCTTCATTTCTGAAAAAGTGCTAATTTTATTTTTATCACTAAATAATTCTTATAATTATTAGTCCACTACCACTACAAATCATTTCTACACGGCTTTCACCTCTTTTAGTTGTCAACATTGAATTATTAAATCCTGTCTATGATTGAGACCTGACAGTGTGCGACTTTCCACTGTAAGTATCCAAAAACTATCTCTACTCAATAATTTTCTTTTATAATTTCCTCCCCTAAATGGCTTTATTACTTTCTCCGCCCCATAGAATGAAAAATTACTCAAATCACTCTTATGCTGGAGATAAAAAAGTTTAGATACCGCCAAGAATTGCCAGCGGTGGGGAGAATTTGACCCCCATGCTCACCCCTCTTCTTTGTAAGAAGAATCTATCAGTGAAACTGAAATAATTATGAAGTAATAAAGAATTCACTGCTTCGATTAAGAATGTCTTAATTTCCTGTTTACAATTACTATACTATTGTTATGTACATTGTTATTTTGAGATGTTAGGACTTTTATTAGTAACTACTGGAACACATCCAGGCTAGTAGGTCGGGACTTTAGGGGACAGAACAATGGGTTTGGGGTGGGAAATTTTTCATTTAAACTGATCTCATCTTCCTTGTTCAAATTAGACAATGTCTTTAGGTTCATCAGCATTATTTGGTCTTCAAAACTGAATACAGTCTCCTCCTTATCCTTGACTTCTATAAATGGTTCCACTTCCTTAGGAGTTTCCTCCTAAAAGTGATAGTTAATACAGTTATGGCCAAAAATATTGACACCCCTGCAATTCTGTCAGATAATACTCAGTTTCTTCCTGAAAATGATTGCAATCATAAATTCTTTGGTATTATTATCTTCATTTAATTTGTCTTCAATGAAAAAAACACAAAAAGAATTGTCCTAAAGTCAAATTGGATATAATTCCACACCAAACATAAAAAAGGGGGTGGACAAAAGTATTGGCACTGTTAGAAAAATCATGTGATGCTTCTCTAATTTGTGTAATTAACAGCACCTGTAACTTACCTGTGGCACCTAACAGGTGTTGGCAATAACTAAATCACACTTGGAGCCAGTTGACATGGATTAAAGTTGACTCAACCTCTGTCCTGTGTCCTTGTGTGTACCACATTGAGCATGGAGGAAAGAAAGAAGACCAAAGAACTGTCTGAGGACTTGAGAAACCAAATTGTGAGGAAGCATGAGCAATCTCAAGGCTACAAGTCCATCTCCAAAGACCTGAATGTTCCTGTGTCTACCGTGTGCCGTGTTATCAAGAAGTTTAAAGCCCATGGCACTGTGGCTAATCTCCCTAGATGTGGACAGAAATGAAACATTGACGAGAGATTTCAATGCAAGATTGTGCGGATGGTGGATAAAGAACCTCGACTAACATCCAAACAAGTTCAAGCTGCCCTGCAGTTCGAGGGTACAACAGTGTTAACCCGTACTATCCGTCAGCGTTTGAATGAAAAGGGACTATATGGTAGGATACCCAGGAAGACCCCACTTCTTACCCCGAGACATAAAAAAGCCAGGCTGGAGTTTGCCAAAACTTACCTGAGAAAGCCTAAAACGTTTTGGAAGAATGTTCTCTGGTCAGATGACACAAAAGTAGAGCTTTTTGGGCAAAGGCATCAACATAGAGTTTACAGGAGAAAAAAAGGCATTCAAAGAAAAGAACACGGTCCCTACAGTCAAACATGGCGGAGGTTCCCTGATGTTTTGGGGTTGCTTTGCTGCCTCTGGCACTGGACTGCTTGACCGTGTGCATGGCATTATGAAGTCTGAATACTACCAACAAATTTTGCAGCATAATGTAGGACCCAGTGTGAGAAAGCTGGGTCTCCCTCAGTGGTCATGGTCTTCCAGCAGGACAATGACCCAAAACATACTTCAAAAAGCACTAGAAAATGGTTTGAGAGAAAGCACTGGAGACTTCTAAGGTGGCCAGCAATGAGTCCAGACCTAGATCCCACCTGTGGAGAGATCTAAAAATGGCAGTTTGGAGAAGACACCCTTTAAATATCAGGGACCTGGAGCAGTTCGCCGAAGAAGAATGGTCTAAAATTCCAGCAGAGCATTGTAAGAAACTCATTGATGGTTACCAGAAGCGGTTGATCGCAGTTATTTTGGCTAAAGGTTGTGCAACCAAGTATTAGGCTGAGGGTGCCAATACTTTTGTCTGGCCCATTTTTGGAGTTTTGTGTGAAATAATCATTGTTATGCCTTTTGCTTCATTCTCTTTTGTGTTTTTTCATTGAAGACAAATTAAATGAAGATAATAATACCAAAGAATTTGTGATTGCAATCATTTTCAGGAAGAAACTGAGTATTATCTGACAGAATTGCAGAGGTGTCAATACTTTTAGCCCCAACTGTAGATTAATTTTACCATATGTCTACTTTCTGTTGGAATCAATTTTTGAAAATCTTGTCATTTTGATACATTATTGGTAGGCTTGGAAGACTTAAAAGTTATTATAGTGTCTGCAATTCTGCTTCTTGTTGTAGGGCATTCCCCAGTCTGACTCCTCTAACTGTAAAAACAACCTGCTTCATTATTTAACAGTCAGAATTTCCTTTCTTCCACTCATAGAGAGCTCACCCTGGTCCTAAGTAGTGTCTTTGGAAGGAATAAGGGCCACTTTACACACACCAAGCTCTGTGACAAACTTCTGAACAGATCTCTGGTTGCAGTGAAATCATGGACACATTGCTCCATTTTGTGGCTGTGTACAAATGGAACAATGTGTCCATGATTTCACTGCAACCAGAGATCTGTTCAGAAGTTGGTCACAGACGTTGGTGTGTGTAAAGGGGCCCTAACTCATATGCCACTCATTTGTATTGACAACACATGTATTTATACATATAATTTAAGTCCCTTTCAAGACATCTTTTTTTCTAAGCTAAATAAGCCCAATTTTTCCAACCTCTCTTCATCTCATCAGATGGGGGGCTTCCATGCCTTGTAGTGATCTAGTTGCCCGCCAAAGAACTGACTTTAACTTCTGAATACACTTTTTTAAAATGTGAAGCCCAAAACTGGGTCCCATATTCTTGATGTGGCCTTATATGTTATTTACAGAGGAGAAATGATACATTGGGATCATGTGATTTAAGGGGTTGTCCACTACCTAGACAACCCCTTCTCATTCCTGATGTATGCTGCCATAAAAATAAATAAACCTATGCTCACTTCTGGAGTGGCATGGTTCCAGCAATGTCAGAACTCGTGTTCCTGGGGCCCACATGACATTGATATGTCAAGCATGCCTCGCGACCAATCAGTGCTGGCTTCCTTCTTCCCACCTTCAGAGGATGGTGCAATTAACAAAAGTAATGGCAGCTGCAGCACATTCTTTCACCAAAGGTATCAATTTACTCAGTATTACAGCTACATTACAGGTCTTTACTTTACAAAATGATGCTGACAGATTCTCATTAAAATTTATATCACTATCTTAATGAATGATATGTTCATTGATCAGAAGGGAAACTGTACTTGCAATGGTATTAATCGACATAATCTCACAGTTTGTATATACATGAAAGTTAGAAACCCAAAAATTGCAAAGTTCTGAAACCTGTGAGATTAAAGTCAGAAGTAAGCCCTTAGGAGGCCTCCTAAAAGCAGTGAAGCACATTGAATATTAAAAGTAACATTCCACATTGCCACTTTATGGTTTTTATTAGTAATATATAGCTATCAATATCAAAAGAAACATCATAACTTAGGTTGTAGTTTGCTTAAGTTATTAGTGTCTGGTAACTTTCCGTACAAGTATGGCATTCGGTCAAGAGCTTTGCTTTATCATGCTGACTGAAATTTCACTTTCACCAAAATACTGTCAGGCTAACTAAGGAAAGATTTCTCTTTTTGTTAAAGTGTACAAAATCTTTGAAAGATTTGCTGTGTTCCACATATTATGTTGGTTGATTTATTCCAAAAGACAGTTGATGAAAAGAAAATGGACTTCATATGCAAAACGAGACAGAGTAATCCATTTTCTGAAAAGATAAACATAATGAAATAATGCGGCTGTATTTATTCAGTGGGAAATGGTTATCAGCCTCTTCCTGTCCAGATCAAATTTGGCAACATAACGAATATCATTAATATATTTTATTTATTATAAATGCAAAAAAGTATCTTAGAAGAGAAGTTGCTTTTTTTTTTAAACTATTTCCACTCTCCTCAGGTCCATATTATATTAGCTGACACCTGATGCTGTGCCACCATTGATGGTCTAGCATTAAAGAAGAACTCCAATTTAGTTTTTAATTCATTAAATTAGTGTATGTGCATGTAATGTAGTGAGTGTGTTCATATACTCGCTTTGGTGCCCAAGTTCGTTCTGCTCCTCTTTTCAATGACATCACACCCTCTTAAGGTACCGGTACACACAGATAAATTGCTTGCAACTCACTGGTTGCAGTGAAATCATGGACACATTGTTACATTTGTACATGGCAAGAAAATGGAACAATGTGTCCATGATTTCACTGCAACCAGTGAGTTGCAAGCAATATATCTCTGTGTGTATCGGTACCTTTAAGACTCTCTGGGTCACGCTGCGCTGTGTTTTACCCAGAAGTGACTTTTACAATGTATTCCATGAAGCATCCGCCCAATGCTCCATAGGCTTTCATTGTAAAAGAGAGTTCCTGCTCACACGTAGAGCTAGAGTGTTCAACCTAGAAGCAATTATGATGATATTACTCAGAAAATAAATGCAATGAAAGGTTTGGTGCAACGTTAACCAGCTTAAAAATGATTAATTGCTCTCAGTGGGAAAACAAAACAATGGTCTTTTAATAGCTAGCAAAATTATGTAATCTTAGGTCGGGGTCCCACTTGCGAGAGATGTGTTAGAGACTTGTGTAAGTTTTGCATTGCATCACCTAGCATGCCGCCCGCTGTCCTGTCAAGAAATGTGCGGGAACATGTATTTTTATGTGGCTGAATGCTCCTTGTAAGGAAAGTGGGTGGTCGTGCCGGGTAATGCAATGTGCGACTCGCAGGAGTCTCTCACACGGCTCTCACAAGTGGGACCCTGGCCTTACAAATCAAGTTTTTAAGACTACTTGGGTCTCTTGATTAGGGATGGTTTAAAAAGTATTTGAAGAAACACAAATATATATAATATATGACCACAGATAACTGGTAAAGCAACTGAGAGCAAGGATGATGTCATCAACATATAAGTACAGACACAAAAAAATCTACCTGTGGCTTTCCATTAGGGTACGTTTACACGCCGCCACAGGAAGGCAGAAACTGCCAGGCACTGGGGACAATTGTGCCTGTTGACATGAAATCACTACGAAATGGCAGCGTGTAAATCGTGAAATTCCTCCTGTGCCCTGCAGTTCCTTAGAATACCTGTTGCTGAGCCGTGCTCAAAAACAGGAAGGCACAATAGCTATGGTGGTGGCGTGTAATCGGGCACAGGCAAGGTATTTGCGTGGCCTACGAAATTCCAGGGGCGTGCCGGTGTCATGGATACCACGCCCCATCAGCGATCATTGGTGGAGGCTCCTGCATTAACGATTGGTTGTCCCTTCACAGGGCGCCATATTTAAAGAGCTATCCATTCACAGTCCACAATTGCAATGGCGTCATGTATTAGCCAGCCTTCCTGCGCAGGTGGCCAATCATGATGCTATTGCGTTGTCCAATCACCGTACGAGCGTCACGTAATACACAACTCTGTCACGCCCATGTACTTGCGGCGCGAAATATGTACGCCCATATTCCTTTGTGGTGGCAGCGTGTAAACCAGAGAAGGTATTCAACAGGAAGTAAGCCGCAGGAGCTGTCGGCACTTCCGGGAACGCAGATACTTTCAGTGGAGCACACCATGGCAGCGTGTATATGCGGCATCGGCGATCGGTGTCCACTGTTAAAAACGTGCGCATGCACGTGCGGTGGATACCTGTTGCTAGCCACTGTGGCGGCATGTAAAGGTACCCTTACTGTGGTCCCGTACAGAAAATAAACAATTTAAAAGTTGTCATAATAAAAGGCATCTTCAAATCACAGATACATCGAATGGTCTGGGAATATACATTTATGAATGTTTTTGATACCTCCACACAGGACTAAATTTATCAGAAGGATTTATGAATTGCTACAAAATCTTAGGAACCTGCTCCAGAGACAGAGAGGGCATTAGGGTTCTGATCTTGCATTGGTATGGGGACAATAAAACTTTCACACCACTTACGTAAGCTAATTAAAGATTCACACTTTGATCTCAGTTTGTTTGTTTTTTTAAATGTACATTTATTAATTTATCTATTTTCTTTTTGTGTATATATTTGTGTTCCTTTAGATACTTTGTTATACTATGCCTGAAAGAAAGACCTAAGTAGTCGCAAAAGTTTGCTCTGCAACTAGAGATGAACGAACCTTCCCAGAACATATTCGCCCATTTCAAATTCGGCCGGACATGGCAGATTCAGCACAGGGATTGGAAACAAACACAGCTAATGTTTGGAAAATAAGTTTGAAATTTAAAATGACCCTAAAACTTTCCCTGTTCATTTGGGGCCAAAAAATGCTCACTAAAAGACCCGCTGACTGGGGACAACACCTAACCATATGGTTAAAAGTGTCCCTAGCCAATGGGTCTACCAGTTTTATCAAGGTGTAGAATTTTTTGAAGCTTTAAATTAATTTTGTTAAGCTTCCTGGAGTTTGCAGGTGTTCTTGACACCTACAGGATCTAAATTTTGGAAGCAGTGTTAGATGTGGCAGCAGCTGGCAAGTCCAGGAAGCTTAGAATGTCCTTAAAACATCCATTTAAAAGAACTTAATATTATTTGGGGAATTTTTTTTTTGTTTTTTTAATATTATGATTTATTTATTTTTTTAGAGCAAACCTTTATTATTGCAGAGGGTCAGTAGCATGCAAGGCCATCTGTTCTACACTTATGTGATAGCAAGAATAGAGCATTGTAAGAGTTGCACAGATTGAGGTATTGTGCCATGACCCTATGCACTAGTCACATGCTCTCTATGGGTGAGTGTGATATTATTCCCTTCACATGCTTTCCACTCAGGCTGCACAGCCACAGATGACTTGACACATTAACCGTAAATGTAAAGCAATAGCAAGGAAGAGTTTAGTCCATTTTTTTTAAAAAAAAGTACAATTTACTTGTTCAACAGGTGAAAAATATATAGGTATCAAGGACAAATCTCCTGCTTTACATAATTGTAGATGAGATGGCAAATCTCATTAGCAACAATATTCCAGTAACTGAATACACCATTTCAACTACAGTAACTACAGTTACTGTCCTTCACTAAGCAAAGCCTGCTTCCATACTGAACTTGACTTGCCTTTCAAGGCCAGTATTTTCTCTTCCCAGGATATTTTGGCTGTGTTAAGATCCAAACTGTCATTTTATTCAGTACAGTTACAGGGCTTGCTACCTCAGGAAATTTCTTCTTTGCATTCACACCCAGGATGTGGCTTAGCTTATCACACTCCCTGTAACTGGCTTCACTCTCTTTACTTCACTTCTACCTGCTGACTCCTCTAAGTAGGAGTTACTGTAACTTTCCCCTTGTTCCCAAAAACTCCTCACAGCAGCAGAGCTGGCTGTTTACTGTTCTGTGACCTAAATCTACGCTGTTACTTTCACTTACCCTAGACAAGTGTATGAATAGGCATTATTCACGCATTAAACAAGTAAATCAAATGTCAACAGAAAAAGAAATTCTGCAATATATCAAATAAAAGCAATACAAGGTCCTCAGCAAGATGTTTTTGTCTTTCCACACTCTTAGGCCCCCTTCACTCCACGATTTTTTCCTGTCTGTGGGGATCCCGTTTTTTGCAGGACCCCACTGACAGTAACGGACAGGCCCGGATGTGAACTCCAGATGCCATTTTTGTGTTCGGATCCTTGATTTTGATTGATTCGGACACAGAAAGAGCTGGGAGGAACCCAGTGGTGTCAGGGCTATGATGTTACACAGGGAAGGAAGAATCCTGTGTTCTTCCCCCCGTGTCGGGCCTGAAGTTTTGCTTTCCCAGTGTATCTATATACACTGGGAAAGTGAAATAAAAGAGAAAACATGTATTAAAAATTTAAAAACAGAAATACTTACCTTTCCGCCAGCTGTCCGGGACCCGAGAAAACGTCCGAATGCTGCCAGGACATTAAAGATCTGTGATTAGCTGGTAGTGATCATGTGGTATGTGACATGACATACCACCTGATCGCTACTGGCCAATCACATTTTAGATGAGGGGTGGCAAAATGTATGGCAGCCGGATATTTCTGGACTTCATTCCAAGTACATACAGCTCTGCGTTATATTGATTTGGTTGTAGAACTAGTGGTATGGTCATTTCTCCAAAGTAACCTAGGGGCCATTTTTCAACACAAGGTCGCATGTTGCTTGTGTTACTGTCAGCATTCATCTTGGCCCAAACATACTTCTATGGACTTGTTTTCTATGGTGCAAATGTGGAAAATCATTGCTTGACAACTACAAAGGATGCTGCCAATTGCAGATCTTGATGATGTGCATGCTAAAATTAAGAAAAAGTGACAGAAAACACCATTGTGCAAGGGTAAAATAGTTTGAAAAGTAAGAGGTGATTTTTATATACCGTATTTTTCGCATTATAAGACGCACTTTTGTTCCCCAAAATTTTGGGGGAAAGTGGGGGGTGCGTCTTATAATGCGAAACTGCTCTAGGGGGGGCAGGGGGGGCTGTGGAGCGGCGTCCGGGGACTGTCGGGAGGCTGGAGGAGGCTACAGCTGCGGCCCCGTGGTCACGTGGGGCCGCTCATTATCTCCTGAAATATGCACTGCTTCCCGCTGTCAATCACCAGCGGGAGCAGCGCATATTACAGGAGTGGGTCCCCAGCTGCTGGCTGCGATCCTCTGTGCATAGTCAGTGCTTTCCACGCTTTCATTGCGTGGAAAGCACTGGCTATTGCGGCGACTATTGCACCTCGCTCCACCGTTCCTTGCAGCCGGCGCCATCCCCGATGTCCGTGCTGTGCCGTCTTCCGGACCTGTGAGCGTCGCTGCAGAGTGACGTCATCACCGCGCGCCGCTCACAGGACCGGAGGCCGTCGCAGACAGCAGGGATGGATGGCTGCAGCGCAGGGAGCGATATGGAGCGAGGTGAGTATGACAGTTTGTTTGTTGTTTTTTTTAAAGAGTGCGCCAGGGTGGAGGCAGTGTGCCAGCACCAGGGGGACAGGTTGCCAGCACCAGGTGACAGGTTGCCAGCGCCAGGGTACAGTGTGCCAGGGGACAGTGTGCCAGCACCAGGGGACAGGTTGCCAGCGCAAGGGGACAGTGTGCCAGCGCCAGGGGACAGGTTGCCAGCACCAGGGGACAGGTTGCCAGCACCAGGGGACAGTGTGCCAGCGCCAGGGGACAGTGTGCCAGCGCCAGGGGACAGTGTGCCAGCGCCAGGGGACAGTGTGCCAGCCAGGGGACAGTGTGCCAGCGCCAGGGGACAGGTTGCCAGCACCAGGGGACAGTGTGCCAGCGCCAGGGGACAGTGTGCCAGCGCCAGGGGACAGTGTGCCAGCCAGGGGACAGTGTGCCAGCCAGGGGACAGTGTGCCAGCGCCAGGGGACAGTGTTCCAGCCAGGGGACAAGTGTGCCAGCCCTGGGGGACAAGTGTGCCAGCCCTGGGGGACAAGTGTGCCAGCCCTGGGGGACAAGTGTGCCAGCCCTGGGGGACAAGTATGCCAGCCCTGAGGGACAAGTGTGCCTGCCCAGGGGGATGTGTGCCAGCCCTGGGGGACGAGTGTCCCAGCCCTGGGGGACAAGTGTGCCAGCCCTGGGGGACAAGTGTGCCTGCCCAGGGGGATGTGTGCCTGCCCTGGGGGGCATGTGCCAGCCCTGGGGCGGAGGTGCCAGCCCTTGGGGGCATGTGCCAGCCCAGGGGGATGTGTGCCTGCCCTGGGGGGCATGTGCCAGCCCTGGGGGACAAGTGCCAGCCCTGGGGGGCATGTGCCAGCTCTGGGGCGGAGGTGCCAGCCCTGGGGGGCATGTGCCAGCTCTGGGGTGGAGGTGCCAGCCCTTGGGGCATGTGCCAGCCCTGAGGGATGTGTACCAACCCTGGGGGGCATGTGCCAGCCCTGGGGGGCATGTGCCAGCCCTGGGGGATGTTTGAGAGCCCTGGGGGGAATGTGCCAGCCCTTGGGGGCATGTGCCATCCCTAGTGGATGTGTGAGAGCCCTGGGGGGCATTTGCCAGCCCTGGGGGACGTATGTCAGCCCTGGGGGATGTGTGCCAGCCATAACCAGAATAAGGGGGCCATATCTAGGATGGGGGAGCTATATCCCAGGATGAGGACCATGTACCAGGAAGAGGGGGCTATAAGAGACATATACCCCATATGATTTGTAAGACGGACACTGACATTATAAGACGGACCCCATTTAACATTAAAAATAATTTTTTTCTCTTTTCCTTCACCAAATTTGGGGGTGCATCTTATAATCAGGTGCGTCTTATAAAGCGAAAAATACGGTACTTTTGATCGCTGAACTCATGAAAAAAAATTCCATTATGTATAGTTTTTTCACAAGCACTGACTCCATAGGGTCCATAGGCTCCACACAGCAAAAGAATACAAGTAGTTTGGAAAAGTGCCCCTTCCTGATTTCTTATTCTTTTACGTGTTTTACACACTTAATTGTTTCAGATCGCCCAACAAATGTAAATATTAGACAAGGTTAATACAAGGAAACACAAAATGCAGGTTATAAATGAAAGTTTTTATTACTAAGGGAAAAAGAAATCCAAACCTACAGGGCCCTGGGTGAAAAAGTGATTGTCCCCCCGTAAAACATAAATTAATTGTGGTTGATCACATGTTTGGGAAGCTAAATTCATTTTCACTAGCCACATCTAGGCATGATAACTGACACACCTGTTCTTAAAAGTGTCTCCTTCTTTGGGTAGAGCTTTCACAAACTGCTTCATCAGTCCAAGCTTAATGTGGCACTCCACTATTGGCTAAATTTAGTGGGATCAACTAAACTTTCTGTAACTATGTTCTTAACAAGATGGTCTCGTTGGCAAACGTTTTTGGCTCCAGTGATGAGTCCTATCCCAGCTATACCATTCACACAAAACGTATTGGTACTATGAGTATCCTCCTTGCTACCCAAAGAGCCCAGGGTGAACTTTAATATGCATCTATGTGCCAAATTTCAGGGACTGTCTGACACAAAAGTGAAGGAAGACATTTTTGTGGGTCCAGATATTCTTAAACTCATAAAGGAGGATGTGTTCAAAACAAAAATGAAAGCTGTTGAGAAAATGACCAGGAATCTTTATAATTAAGTCATGAAGAAATGTCTAGATAACAGGAAAGATTTAAGTCAATCAGCATGCAGAAAAAATTCAAAGTTTTGGGCTGTCTGATTAATTTGAAGATACATTTTTTACGTTTCAATTTGGGCAACTCTCCTGAAAACTTTGGTGCTGTTAGCAAAGAGCAAGTAAAAAAATCTCATCAGGATATGAAGGAGATGTAATGTCGATCCTAAGATAGATGAAACATGACATGTGAGAGCAGTGCCGGGACAAGGCATTTTGGTGCCCTAGGCAGGTAAGGCAAACGGCGCCAACCGTGGCCACGCATTGGGCAATAAAGTCCACTTTTTTCTATTTTTTGTGCTGTTTTTCCTTTTTTTACACTCTCTCTATTATATATTACATACACACACACACACACACACTTGAGACTGCTGTGGGCTGAATACACAATAGCTGTATCAGTCACAGTTCTGATGATTCTTGGTGCCAGCACCAATCTGTCCACGGTGTTTCTGGAGAGCTGCAACTTGCAGATTGCTTCAGGGTGCCCACTTCCTGATCACCAGCGCTCCGGCATTCAGCCTGCTGAGCACTCAAACAACCCAGTCCACACTTCCAGTTAGCGGTTCATCACATCCGGTTAGCGTTATAGAAATGAAGTTGCAACATCGTAGGATCAACGGTGTTTATTCCCTCTTCGTGTGGTCTTACATGGTGCGGGTGGGAGGACGGGGGGGTTCTCAAAGGCGATGGCCGTTTCACACCGCAAGTGGCGCTTCAACAGGCATATAGTCCACCATATGCCTGTTGACTATATGCCTGTTGAAGCGCCACCCCACAAAGAGTGAATAAACACCGCTGATTGTGTGTTGCAACTTCTTTTCTATAACGCTAAACACAATAGCTGTATATACAATAGAGAATACAGAATAGAGACAGCTGCTCCCTGTATACACAATAGAGATGGCTGCGGACCGTATACACAATGGAGACTGCTGCTGGTTATACATACAATAGAGAATACACAATAGAAACTGCTGCTGGCCATACACAATAGAGAATACACAATAGAGACTACTGCTGGCCGTACGCAATAGAGAATACACAATAGAGACTACTGCTGGCCGTACGCAATAGAGATGGCTGCCAGCCATATAGACAACATCCCAACAGCTTCCCTCTATTCCAACAGCCTCCCTCCATCCTGATAGTCTCCTTCCTTCCATCCCCCATCCCGACAGCCTCACTTCATCGCGATAGCCTCCCTCCATCCCAACAATGTCCCTCCATCCTGACCGCCTCCCTCCATACTTCCTCCATCCCAACAGCGTTCCTCCATCCTGACAGCCTCCCTCCATCCCGGCAGCCTCCCTCCATCCTGACGGCCTCCCTCCTTCTTTCCTCCATCCTGACAGCCTCCTTCCATCCTTCCTCCATCCCGACAGCCTCCCTCCATACTTCCTCCATCCCAACAGCGGTCCTCCATCCTGACAGCCTCCCTCTATCCCAATAGCCTATTCCATCCTGACAGCCTCTCTCCATCCTTCCTCCATACCAACAGCCTCCCTCCATCCTGACTGCATCCCTCCATCCTGACTCCATACCAACAGCCTCCCTCCATCCTGACTGCATCCCTCCATCCTGACAGCCTCCCTGTCTCCCCACAGCCTCCCTGTCTCCCCACAATCTCCCTGTCTCCCCACAATCTCCCTGTCTCCCCCTCAGCCTCCCTGTCTCCCCCACAGCCTCCCTGTCTCCCCACAGCCTCCCTGTCTCCCCAACAGCCTCCCTGTCTGCCCCACAGCCTCGCTGTCTCCCCACAGTCCCCCTGTCTCCCCTCAGCCTCCCCGTCTCCCCCTCAACCTCCCCGTCTCCCCCACAGCCCTCCTGTCTCCCCCACAGCCCTCCTGTCTCCCCCACAGTCTCCCTGTCTCCCCCACAGTCCCCTGTCTCCCCACAGCCTCCCTGTCTCCCCCACAGTCCCCCTGTCTCCCCCACAGTCCCCCTGTCTCCCCCACAGTCTCCCTGTCTCCCCACAGCCTCCCTGTCTCCCCCTCAGCCTCCCTGTCTCCCCCACAGCCTCCCTGTCTCCCCCACAGCCTCCCTATCTCCCCCACAACCCCCTGTCTCCCCCACAGCCCCCCAGTCTCCCCCACAGTCTCCCTGTCTCCCCTCAGCCTCCCCGTCTCCCCCACAGCCCCCCTGTCTCCCCCACAGTCTCCCTGTCTCCCCCTCAGCCTCCCTGTCTCCCCCACAGCCTCCCTGTCTCTCCCACAGTCTCCCTGTCTCCCCCTCAGCCTCCCTGTCTCCCCCTCAGCCTCCCTGTCTCCCCCACAGCCTCCAGCATAACTTACCATTGGATGGGAGCTGTGGATGCGGAGCAGGGGTGCCGGAGCCCGGAGGGCACATCTACAGGACGCTGCCTGCGAGGAGTAGCTGCGGGCCTGCGGCAGCTAGCGGTGGGCGCCGCCATGTTCTTTGTGGCCGGCGCCCACTAACAGTACAGCCGGTCGGTGGAAGCTGAGACTTCAACAAAATGGCCGCGGCTAATTGGAGACCGCGGCCATTGTGTAGAGGTCTCAACCTCTATTGACCGGCTGTACAGTTAGTGGGCGCCAGCCACAAAGAACATGGCGGCACCCTCTGCTCCCTGCCGCAGCTTCTACCCGCAACTCCAGGGCCGGGCGGCGGTGACCGGACTCCGGTCAGGCGGGAATGCGCCCTGCACAAGATGGCGCCCTAGGCGATCGCCTAGTTTCGCCTAGCTGTCGTCCCGGCCCTGTGTGAGGGGACATCTGCTGGATGCTTCACGGAGAACATTCACAGGCCTTCTATAACAGAAAAGGTATCAAGAGAAGCTTTTAAGAGAAAAGGAAAATTATGAATGTTCAATACATTTTAGACATAATATTGTATACATTTCTGGCTGTAATAGAGATTTATCTCTTCTTTTCATCTTGCTTGTATGCATTTTGACGTGTGTTATGTGCAAATCCCATATGTGATGGCTGACAATAGAAGTGTTTTGCTTTGTTTTTTTTAAATCTGAGCATAAGAATACATAAAAATCAGTCATTGGATTTGAAACAATGTTCATAAACCCACATTTTGCATATCTGTGAAATGTTTCAATCAATCATTAATAAGTTCATTCTTATTATTATTATTACTATTTATTATTATAGCACCATTTATTCCATGGCGCTATACATGTGGAAAGGACATAAATAGACAAGAACAATATTCATGAACAATAAAAGGCACAGACAGGTAGGGTAGGGTAGAGCTGGTCATGCAGTGCTTTGGTGAATTGAGGCTCCCTGCCGGTTGTAGGCTTGTCGGAAGAGGTGGGTCTTCAGGATTCCACGTTAGAGAGTCTTATATGATGGGGCAGAGAGTTCCAGAGTATAGGGGATGCACTGGAGAAGTCTTGTATGCGATTGTGGGAAGAACAGCTAAGAGGGGAGAAGAAAAGTAGATCATGAGAGGATCATAGGTTGCATACAGGTGAGTACCGGAAGGCTCATTGATAGCATGCTAAGGCATGTACTGTAAGTACATACATTTCTGTGTGAGATGATCATTCTCAGTACTGAAGAAGTCAAAGCAATTTGAAAATGTTGTTTCCATTTTATCATAACTTGCATACCCTTAACATGTCTATCCATCCCGTGATTTTGATAATTCCACAATTTTTCCATTTGGTATAGCAAACTGGATTGTATAATTGAATTTGAGTACTTAAAATGTCTTTAAAATGTAATTATATCTTTACTTTCAATTCCAAACATTTTCAATAAGCCTTTTGTTGATTTTAACATTTTCTAGCATTTTGTTGGTTGTTTGTTAGCATTGCAGCCATATGTTTATAATATATTTATAGGAATTAATGTAAGAATTGTTATAATACTTTAATGCAATCCAGAACCTGTTTATTTTTCATTCAATAGCATATTTTCCCTTCATATCATCAACCTCTAAATATAAACACGCAACCAACAATCTTTACAATCAACAAATATTACTTAGTGCCCAGATATAACTTTTGCTCTATAAAAATAGTTTTGAAGCAAACTCAAGATTGCGTCATACTTTTATGTAATTGACTTAAAATGCTGAAAAATGCTTTTTCAGAGAGACACAAGTAAATAATGTTAAGCATGGATTATACATGTAATTATTAATCAGTACCGCAACTATTTATCATTTTTTAACCAGATGGAGACATTTTTACATTTTTAGTAGATGCATTGTCAAAGATCAGAATTGAGATCAGAGGCAAGAAAGGCTGGAGGAAAGCCGCCAGGCTGGTCCCAGACCATGTTTAGGGCCAGATTAATTTGGGCAGTAAAACAGTGTCTGAAAAATAAACTCAATATTTAAAGTATATTTTATCTAGGAGCAGATCGAGGCTGAGACAACTAGGCTACTGCCCCAGACAACTACACAGGGTCTATGATTTAGTCAAGCATCAGATCATTGTTTAGGGCAATCATCATTGCGCAACATGTATGATCCTAGTCCCTTTTGTCTCTGTCTTAAAGGGGTCATCCAGTCTAAATCCACAAGTCTGCATGTTACTCTATGTAACTGCAGACTTGAGAATCCTCACTTTGCACGTTCTGTGCTCTCTGAGGATTCCTTGGAGCAAGGAACGTAGCATGCATATTCTTAGCCTCATTATGACTAGATGGACATATGACATTGCAAGTGTATTGAGTAAGGCCACACTCCTGTAGCTCAACTGTGTGACTTATATTGATACTGACGCGATAGTCAGGTGATGCGAAGAGGAAGCGCGAGGCTGCAGAACACAGAGCGGCTTCTAAACACTGACGGTGACCGCTACCATGCAGGACGGGAAGGCTGTAATGAGAAGAGGCAGCAGGATGACCAGAGGAGACAAAAAAGACCACCAAAGTAGAGTAATTTGTGACACAAACTCTATTGTACTTTCCACATCTGTCCGCAAAGTACCAATAAATATAAGCCACACACTTGAGAATCAGCAGAAAAGTATAGGAATTAACTAACACTACACCTATGGTAGGGGATTAAGAGAGAAGAACATATAACCATAGCATATGGTGCCATACCTACAAGGGAGGAAACACATAAAATAGAAGTAATTCTGATGAATGATCAACAATATTGATTACGTGAAAGTTAAGTCCACTTGGAAGGTATATAACTGAAATCTAAGGGTAACCATAAATAACCACACTTTGATCAATATTACAGAACAAAAGTGGCAACAACCTGTACCATACAAGCACAAGATAATTCAAGAGCATCACGTAACCACATCTTTGGGAAAGAAAGGTAACCACACTATAGTTACACCATAACACAAAATTATAGGACAGGTTTGATTGACGTAGTGTCCATTATATTATAGCACACCACACTGATCTGAAGCCATCAGAACAAAAACATCATCACACTTGAACCCCAAGCACAGCTTGGAATGCTATACAAGTAGGTTTTTATAAGGTACCAAAATGATAAAGTTTCAGTTATAGAACCGAACAACTAAACATAACAATTTGTTCTAATCAACATTACAGCAACAGAATATTTCGATGTTGGTACACCTGGGTAGAAGCCAATTCTCCAAACCAATGTATAGAACATAGGCATTACCTCTAGAAGGTAAGAACTAATGACCCAAAACAAAGTTCAGCACGACCCTACAGGAGGAACAAACATAAACAAACACTATATTTTGTTACTTTTGTATATCGTCCGCAAACCATCACCCCCAACAGACGACTAAAAAGACAGCGGACAAGCAATCCCGTGACAACACTAGGCACAACATTGAAGAAGCTACTTGGTACATTACAACCATCGTCAATTACCCTCAGAGCACCCTTATGTAGGAGGGTTCGCATTTTATACCATTTTTAAACATTTTAATATATTTTCATTTTAACCTTTGTTTTCAGCTGTAAGTGTATAGAAATTATACTAGTCATACTCACAAGTTGTGATATATGAAGTGTGTTAATAAACATCCCCATGAAGGGTTAAATATAAGTATTGGGTTGCATTTTTCATTAGAAGCAATAATCTAATAGAGTTAGCGCTCAGCCCAACACGTAATCCTAGTAATTTCATAGGCTTGTCTAAATGGTGAGCAAGCTTTAAACACACTTAAACATGCTTGCAGTGGGTTTAGCGAAATGGAGTAAAGTGACTGTAACTTGTGTTAAGAACTGGACTGTACTGAAAACTGCTGTTTGACTTAGAGGAGCTGACAAGTAAACCCAGTGAACCTGCCTGTCTGTCCGTGTTTGATTCCAGGTACCCTGAACTGTCTAATTCACCTTTTATCCTGTCAGGAGCAGCCCGACCCGCGGCAGGCTCATCCATCTGGCTGCAGCCCATCCATCCTCCTGGCAGAGAAGCGATGCAGCGGTGGTCCCATTAATGACCACAACCGTTGGTGGCGTCACGACAACCATTTATCACTTGTAAATATTCCCTTTACTTGTGTGAACTCGCAACACGGTCCAGACCAGGACCTCCGTGTCATCCCCCAGCAGTACCCCGGTCTGGTACCGAGTACCCCGTCCCAGTGGGCTCCACATACTTTCAATGTAAAAGGCCTGCATAGTCCAGGTAAGCATTCAATACTCCTGAACCTCTTGTGGGAAAAAAAATTGCAGGTGATCTTCTTACAGGACACACTACACGGCCCACAAGCCATTTAAACTGTCTGATAGACTATATCCTAACATATATCCTAACATATCCTAATATCCAGATATCCTAACATATACCCGTCAGATGATCCCAGAACCAAAGGTACCTGTATTCTGATTGCTGGTTCCCTGGTCTGGGAGCCAATTGAATTCCATACCGATCATGAGGGAGACTAGCAATGCTCAAAGGGAGAGTAGACTCTCAGCTATTTACCTTTCTCTTCCTTTACCTGCCTAATACGGGACACTGTCCCTCGCTCCTGGGTTGTCTTGAACAGATGGAAACATTTGTGGAGGGTAGACTGGTAAAAGGCGGAGACCTCAATTTTGGACTTGACCCACTTAGAGATGCCTCCAAAGACTCTGCAGGAATGTCTTTAGCCGCATTGAAGCGGATAAAGAGAAGCCTATTTGAACATCAACTAATGGACACTTGGAGACTGACACACCCCACAGATAGGGGATTATACATTCTACTCAAACGCTCATGATATATACTCACGTCTGGACTACCTTTTCCTGAAACACTCAGACCTAAGTTCTCTGATTGATGTAACTATTGATCCTATTACATTCTCAGACCATGCTCTGGTGAGACTTACTGTATCTATGACAGGCTACTGTGTGAAAAATAGACAATGGATCTTGAACTCCTCTTTACTGGCAGATGACATGGTAAAGAAAAATGTAGAATCCACTTTAAAAGAATATTTTCTGCACAATGCGGGGACGGCGTGCTCCCCCAGCGTTGTATGAAAGGCACGCAAATGTGTGATTAGAGGAGTGTTTATCAAGCACAGGGCGCGTTTGAAGAGAGAGAGGGAACGAGAGGTGTAGGGCTTGGTGGCAGAGATTCACAGGCTGGAGATGGCCTGAAGGGTAGAGAGGAATTGGGGACACTGCTAATGTCCAAAGGCAAAGCCTCCCTGGCCAGGTGTCGGAGACACTTTTATGAATTTGGGAATAAAACCAGTAAGACTCTGGCGAGGGCCCTGCATACACAACGTGTGAGGGGTTTTGTCCCTCGGATCCTGGACAATAGAAGCAAAGTGGCCTCTACTCCACTCGAAATTGCCTCAGCCTTTAAGGACTATTACATAAAACTCTACTCCTTAGGGAGTGTAACCACAACAGATAGCCTGAATGCCATAGACAACAGATAAGAGCATATATTAAAAAATCGGACCTGCTCAAAATATCAGACGAAGACTTAATCAACTTAGAGAGTCCCATTTCAGAAGGGGAGTTACTGAGGCAATACATCAATCGCCCAACGGTAAGGCTCCTGGCCAGGATGGCCTTCCGTTGAGTACTACAAGAGGTTGGTTCCTCAGTTATCCTCCCCATTTTTATCTTCCTTTAACAACATCGCAGACACCCTAAGGGTATGTGCACACTGGTAGTTTTACTGCAGGTTTAGCAGCGGAAACCGCCGGTCAGTTTCCATGAGTTTTATGTAAATTTATGTTAATCCAAAAGCGGCTTTTGGGTTAACATTAAAACCTATGGAAACCGACAGCCGCTGTGCACACACCGGCGGTTTCCACATGATCATCTGTTGCTAAACCGCTGGTTCCCAGCGGGTTAGCAACGAATGAGCATGTTCTATAAACCGGCCGGTTCTGCAGCGGCTGCAAGCAGAATCATGTACTACTTCCAGCCGCCGCAACACCGCCGGCGCTAACCCTCTGTGCACCCGCCCGTATCCCGCCGCACACCCGCGGCACATACCCGCCAGGATGCTGGTGGACGGCTCCAGAGCTTCCTGGCGGTCCGCCCAGCCGCCGCCGACACAAACCCGCCCACCAGTGTGCACATAGCCTAAGGTTTAGATACCCAGAGACGCCCTTAACGTTCCTTTACACGCGGCAACTTTTCTAGGAATTTCACTGGCAACTTACTGGTTGCAGTGAAATCATGGAGACATTGATCCATTTGCACACAGCAACAAGATAGAACAATGTGACCATAATTTCACTGCAACCAGTAAGTTGCCAGTGAAATTCCTAGATAAGTTGCCACGTGTAAAGGTGCCCTTAGAGCTAACATAGTTGTCATTCCTAAGGAGGGTAAAGAACCACTGAATTGCACGAGCTACCGCCCAATTTCCCTTCTTAATTCGGACCTGAAATTATTCACCAGAATTCTGGTAAACAGATTGCCTTGACTCATGGGGGATATAATTCACCTGGACCAGGCAGGTTTCATGCAGGGTAGAGAGGCTCGGGACAATACAGTAAAGGCCTTAAACCTTATCCACAGGTCCTCCGGATCGAAAATGGACGGTTTGCCCATGTTGCTGCTCTCTACAGATGCCGAAAAGGCATTTGACCGAGTTAATTGGGATTTTATGAGAGAGGTACTACGATCAATAGGGCTAAAATTTTCTATGATGCGCTGGATTGAGGCTATTTATAGCTGCCTATCGGCCTGTGTCAGAGTAAATGGGGTACAATCGAAATCTTCCCTAATTCTTAATGGCAAACGACAGGGTTGCCCCCTCTCACCTTTGATATTTATTCTGACACTGGAGCCACTCCTGCGCTACATCAGAAATAACATGGACATTACGGCACCGGGGACCCCTGTGACCCCTCACAAAATAGCAGCCTACGCAGACGACCTTCTGTTTTTTTATCACTAATCCAGTGGTCTCTCTTCCATGCCTGATGTCCGAATTGGACAAATACTCAGCCTTAACTAACTTTAAGATCAACTGGTCCAAGTTCGAGGCTCTCAATATAAATCTCTCCGATAACATGTTGAAAAGTGTCAAATCGAGCTTTAAATTTAGGTGGGCAGGGTCCTCGCTGAAATATCTGGGAATCAATTTGACCTCCGATTTGGACTTGTTATGTAAAGCAAATTTTTTGCCCCTATTTCAGAAATTACGGGAGAACTGCCACAGATGGTTGAAGGGTCACTTCACCTGGTTTGGGAGATGTGAAATCTTGACAATGAATACTCTGTCGGGGGCCCTCTACCTGCTACAGGCAATCCCAAATAAGGCTAGGGTCACACTTGCGTCAGCCCTTACAGCTGACAAAAGCGCTAAAAACTTAGAATCTTTTCCCGAGACGCAGCCTGAACACAGGCTACGTAGCGAGAGAACGCGGCCCCTAGCAACCCGCTGTGTTCCATGGATATCAGCTACACAGCGAGCTCCGGAGAGTGCGATTTGCACCACGTACGCACCATGCACAGGGAAACGCAGCATGATGTGTTTCCCTGTGTGTGGTGCAAATCACACTCCCCGCAGCCCACTGTGTAGCTGGTATCCAGGGAACACAGCGGGTTGCTAGGGGCTGCATTCTCCCGCTACGCAGCCTATGTTCAGGCTGCGTCTCGGGAAAAGATTCTACGTTTTTAGCGCTTGTGTCAGCTGTAAGGGCTGTCGCAAGTGTGACTCTAGCCTAAGATTCCGGAATCCTTTTTAAAGGAATTTTACTATCTTCAAACCAGATTTGTATGGGCCGGAAAACTGGTCAGACTGGCTAGATCTGTATTGTGTAGACAAAAGTCGAAAGGGGGTTTGGGTCTTCTGGACCTGAAATCTTATTATGTTTCTGCACAGTTGGTAAGAATGGTGGATTGGTGCAGACATAGCTCAACTAAACAGTGGGTACATATAGAGCAATAGAGCAAAGCTTCATGGACCTCCCCTTGAAAGCCCTACCATGGTTACCCAACGTCTCTGACCCCGATTTGAGAAGTCATCCTACCATAGGACCCACCTTGCGGTGTTGGTATTATTATCTTCATTTAATTTGTCTTCAATGAAAAAACACAAAAGAGAATGAAGCAAAAAGCAAAACATTGATGATTTCACACAAAACTCCAAAAATGGGCCACACAAAAGTATTGGCACCCTCAGCCTAATACTTGGTTGCACAACCTTTAGCCAAAATAATTGCGATCAACGGTAACCATCAATGAGTTTCTTACAATACTCTGCTGGAATTTTAAACCATTCTTCTTTGGCAAACTGCTCCACGTTCCTGATATTTGAAGGGTACCTTCTCCAAACTGCCATTTTTAGATCTCTCCACAGGTTTTTCTATGGCATTCAGGTCTGGACTCATTGCTGGCCACCTTAGAAGTCTCCAGTGCTTTCTCTCAAACCATTTTCTAGTGCTTTTTGAAGTGTGTTTTGGGTCATTGTCTTGCTGGAAGACCCATGACCTCTGAGAGAGACCCAGCTTTCTCACACTGGGCCCTACATTATGCTGCAAAATTTGTTGGTAGTCTTCAGACTTCATAATGCCATGCACACGGTCAAGCAATCCAGTGCCAGAGGCAGCAAAGCAACCCCAAAACATCAGGGAACCTCTGCCATGTTTGACTGTAGGGACCGTGTTCTTTTCTTTGAATGCCTCTTTTTTTTTTCTCCTGTAAACTCTATGTTGATGCCTTTGCCCAAAAAGCTCTACTTTTGTCTCATCTGACCAGAGAACATTCTTCCAAAACATTTTAGGCTTTCTCAGGTAAGTTTTGGCAAACTCCAGCCTGGCTTTTTTATGTCTCGGCGTAAGAAGTGGGGTCTTCCTGGGTCTCCTACCATACAGTCCCTTTTCATTCAGACGCCGATGGATAGTACGGGTTGACACTGTTGCACCCTTGCACTGCAGGGCAGCTTGAACTTGTTTAGATGTTAGTCGAGGTTCTTTATCCACCATCCGCACAATCTTGCGTTGAAATCTCTCGTCAATTTTTTTTTTCCATCCACGTCCATATCTTATAATACTTGTACATATAAATATCTAGTGTGCCAATATGGCAATTAAATATATAAATTTAATCTTGAGTTGCTCTTTTGTCTTGATCATGAACCCCCACATCCGTGTGCTCATTTAACGCTAACTGAGTTGGTTTTTGACCCAATACAAGCCAGTTCAATGACTGGACTTATATTAAACGAGGAACTGGTGGCAGTAATTAGTGCTTGGGTTTATCCAAGGCCTCCGCTCAGTGACGGGGTGGTAGTTATTACATATGCTTTGGCCTGACACAGGGAAGCATATCCCACACTCACTGAGGGGTGCCTTGATAAACCAGCACTGACAGGGTAGCTGCGGTCCTTCTTTTATTCTTTTATCCTCAAGCAGTTCCCTGACTAGCCTGAGTTTAACAAGAAGCGCTGTAGAGCTGCTAGGTTCAGTGCCCGATTTTCCACATATATATGTATATATTATACATATATATATATGCTGAGACTTGATACGCGTCCAAGCCATCACAAACAAGGAGTGTCCAGAAATACATATGAAAAATGGCACCAGATGATGAGATGCTGAGGGAGAACCTAAGGAAGCTAAAACAAGAGTCTTGGTAGGAAGAGCAGGAACATGAAGTGCGATTGCAAGAAAAGCTGCTGCATGTGATGTACTATCAACAGATAATAGAGATTGCTGACATGGAGAAATCCTACCAATGAATGGTGAAATTTGAACTCCAATACAACACAGAGGCACTAATCATAGTGGCACAAGAGCAGGCGGTGAGTACATAATATATAAAATCTATATCGATCATTAAAGCAGGGATCTACCACACAAGACAAGAGCCAAGGTGTAGACTACGCAAAGAAACCTCAAATCCAGCCCAGCACATAGTGACAGGATGCAAAATGCAGACATTGAGGGTGAGATTAGGACCCAGTATTAGTGAAAGAACTCTGTAAACAGTTACTGGGCTTATGATTTCATGGCTATGACATCAACTAATGCTTTCACATTTATCTTTTAGACCAGGGCCAGCTTTCAGTAGCTGTATAAATATTTCTTTGTTTCTTATTATATAATGCAATAAATTCACACAGCCATTTTGGCATTCCCTTTAAAGAAATAATGTGGTGTGCAGCTGATCTATCTATTGGTAAGGATGCAAAATGCAGGCAGGAACAGCGTACACCAAACACCACCACTAACTAGCGGGAATAGTATACAGGAACATTTGAACAGCGTATGGGCTAAGTCCAGATGGGAAACCATAGAAAAAAGTGGTGGAGAATGAAAGGGCTAAAATCCCGTGGGACTTCAAGATCCAAACGGATAAGCAGGTATTGGCTAACCAACCAGATATCGTGATATTAGACAAGGATCAGAAGACAGCAAGGATAATAGGTGTGGAGTGCCAAATGACAGTAATAACAGAAAGAAGGAATATGAGAAATTGGATAAATACCAGGGCCTCAAAGAACAACGGGAAAAGAGGTGGAAGATGAAAGTGACAGTGATTCCAGCAGTGATAATAGCACTTGGTCTGAGGAAAAAATCACAGCATGTTGTTTATGGCCAGTGCATTGGACAAGACTCACCAATGCAAGTCTATGGGTGTGAGAAAAAAAAATGGATGCCACACGAACCATCTGCATGCCACCTGCTTTTTTTTACAGAGTTCTGTAAGATGATGGTAGAATTATAGCTGCTGAGAAATAAAATGCATTGCGATGGCATTAGGATGGCTTATGGTTTTAGGTGATAACTCACTCTCATAAAGCACTCGCATGACTTCCAACATGACATATACATGGCACTCATCACACTTTTCTGGATGAAAATCGGACCGATATTTCATACTCTAATGTGAGTGAAGAGTGCTGTAATTAACGTCTAAGTTGCAAATCAAAGAAATATGGCTAAAAAATCTATCCAAGTCAAATATAAAACTGCAAGCTTTGCCATTTTATGCTGACTCTAAATGCTTAACAAACAAGCATAAAATATAAACAATTGCAAAACATGTGCGACTGCAAATATGTATAAGAAATATCAATGTGAAATTAACATAAACAATTGGTAAAATGTTGAAATATTCTTTGCAACGAGGTTACACAACGTAATTCATTCAAGTAGAAACAATACAAGTTAGCAAAATATTAATGTAAAACAGGATATACGAAAAATCTACAATTAAAAGACATTCCATTCCATTGGCCATACTACTGAGGAATAGCTTGTACAAATATTCTTCCACTAGAAGGTGGCCCGATTCTAACGCATCGGGTATTTTAGAATATGTATGTAGTTGACATACTGTGACTGACAGAACTTGTTCAGTCAACGTGAGTGAACTACATATATATATATATATATATATATATATATACATATATAGCAGCGCAGGATGGAGGCGGGGAGGGGGGGGCAGGATGGAGCCGGGGGAGCAAGAACAGCCAGGGGCAGGATGGAGTGAGCAAGGCAGGATGGTGGTTGGGGGATCAGGATGGTGGTAGGTGGCAGGATGGAGCCGGCGGGGCAGGATGGTGGCGGGGGGGCAGGATGGAGCCGGCGGGGCAGGATGGAGCCGGCGGAGCAGGATGGAGGCGGCGGGGCTGGATGGTAGTGGGGGGGAACAGGATGGTGGTGAGGGTGCAAGATGGAGCCTGCGGGGCAGGATGGTGGCGGGGGGGAACAGGATGGTGGTGAGGGTGCAAGATGGAGCCGGCGGGGCAGGATGGATGCGGCTTTTAAACAATAATTCAGCCTGATACTCTGCCCCCCGAAGCCTCCCATCCCCATCCTCCGCTCCTCCCTCTGCCTCCCATCCTGATCCAGAGTCAGGACCGGGCGGAAGCACAGCACCAGGGAGCGGGTAGCGAAGGAGCAGAGCAGGGAAGCTGGCGGTAAGAGTACTGCCCCGCCGGCTTTCCTGCTGTGTTCTGTGCTCCCCACTGCCTCATGCCCCCTCATCGCTCCCCCGCCGCCTCTCCACCTGATCCTAAGCTATGACTGCGGGTGAACCCTGCTGTCACAGCCGAACTCTGCTGCCAGCCGCCGGAGAATAAACCAGAAGTTATTAACTTCCAGTTTATTCACTGCTCTGCCGGCGCTCGGCAATCTCTGGCGGCAGAGTTCGGCTGTGACAGCAGGGTTCACCAGTGGTCATAGCCTGAGCTATGACCTGGGGTGAACCCTGACTGTCCTGGTCAGTTGTCAACCTGCAATCACTCTGCATAGATGTGTGTGTCTATGCAGAGTAATGTAGCAGTGCTGAAATTGCGTTTTGGGACTGTCATACAGAAGAGGATCTACTCTATAATTGCCGTAGGCAAAATTGTGTCGGCCCCCGAAAACGCCGTGGCTTTGTCACTATGTGACGTCACGACGCGCGAGCAATGGCCGCGAAGCGGCCATTGCGAGTCGCTGTCCGAAAATAGAACCAGAGGCCCGGCCACAAACTTAGCGATTTACCGCTGAGGTAGCGCGAGCAATGGCCGCGAGGCCATTGCGAGTCGCTACCTCAGTCGCCGCACCTGCCGCAACTCCCCCTATACTTTTAATGGGGATCTATTGCGACTCGCTGTGTAGCGCGAGCAATGGCCGCGAGGCCATTGCAAGTCGCTACCTCAGTCGCCGCACCTGCCGCAACTCCCCCTATACTTTTAATGGGGATCTATTGCGACTCGCTGTGTAGCGCGAGCAATGGCCGCGAGGCCATTGCAGTCGCTACCGTCGCCGCACCGCCGCAACTCCCCTATACTTTAAATGGGGATCATGCGACGGTTCGCTATCACACCCAACAGACTTCACAAGTCCCTGTCTTATAGGACCACATCCTATCACACACACTTAAATGCCTCTCTAACTACTACTACTACTACTACTACTACTACCCCCCCTCCACCACCTCCCCCTCCCCAATGGCCGCACGGACCCCCCCCCCCCTCAATGGCCGCACGGACCCCCCCCCCTCAATGGCCCCACGGACCCCCCCCCCTCAATGGCCCCCGCACACCGACCCCCCCCCCTCAATGGCCGCACAGACCCCCCCCCCTCAATGGCCGCAAGGACCCCCCCTCAATGGCCGCACGGACCCCCCCCTCAATGGCCGCACGGACCCCCCCCCCTCAATGGCCGCACGACCCCCCCCCCCCTCAATGGCCGCACCACCGACCCCCCCCCCCCCCACCCAATGGCCGCACAGACCCCCCCCCCTCAATGGCCGCACAGACCCCCCCCCCTCAATGGCCGCACAGACCCCCCCCCTCAATGGCCGCACAGACTCCCCCCTCCCCCCCTCAATGGCCGCACAGCCCCCCCCTCAATGGCCGCACAGACCCCCCCCCTCAATGGCCGCACAGAGCCCCCCCTCAATGTCCCAAAGTCAGCTGTGACCGCCTGGCCCTTGGACACTGGCTGCCATGCACACATCAGCTGGTAGGCTCCCATCACTTACCCACTGAGGACGGATCACTTCCAGCACCTCTTCACATGGCAGTGCTCTGAACTTCTGAATCATCCTCTCCTCACTCAGACACCTGGCAGGTTCCTATCCAGCCTACTCACTCCCAGCTGCAACCCAGTGAGTCAATCAGCACATCTTCACTCACACACAGACCTGACATGTGATTAACCCCCTGTGCACCATTCAGGTTTAGCCCAGCAAAGCACTCATCCTCACAGGTTCAGCCGCTCATTAGGCTCATGAATGTATCGGATCTTCAGCACTCACACTCAGCCGAAAATAGAACCAGAGGCTCGGCCACAAACTTAGCGATTTACCGCTGAGGTAGCACGAGCAATGGCCGCGAGGCCATTGCGAGTTGCTACCTCAGCCGCCGCACCTGCCGCAAGTACCCCTATACTTTCTATGGGGATTCCGCAACCGCGCCGCAAGTGTAACGGTTGCGGCGCGGTTGCGGTAATCCCATAGAAAGTATAGGGGGACTTGCGGCAGGTGCGGCAAGTGCGGTTTTGCACTTGCGGCAAGTGCGGCCGCGAAAAAAACCGCAGTCAGCCGCGGTTTTTTTCGCGGCCGCACCTGCTGCAAGTGCAAAACCGCATTTGCCGCACCTGCCGCAAGTCCCCCTATACTTTCTATGGGGATTACCGCAACCGCGCCGCAAGTGTAACGGTTATGCGGCAAACGCGGCAGATGCGGTTACACTTGCGGCGCGGTTGCGGTAATCTCCATAGAAAGTATAGGGGGACTTGCGGCAGGTGCAGCAAGTGCGGTTTTGCACTTGCGGCAAGTGCGGCCGCGAAAATCTTAAAAAAAATTTAAAATATTCTAGACACCCGATGCATTTGCATCGGGCTCACAGCTAGTTTTTTTAATAATTAAAGATAGAGTCTAAGTGTCTTTTTTCTTTTATTTCTAATAAAATATTTTTTCTATGTGTTGTGTTTTTTTTAAAAATTCACTGGAAATTCATGGTGGTTATGTCTAATATTGGCGTGATTCCATGACTTTCGGGCTTAGGGCCAGCTGATAACACAAAGCTGGCCCTAACCCCAGTGAGCCACCGCACCAGGGCCCTGGATGAGCTGGATACAGCGCCAGAGGATGCGCTTTAATAAACGCAACATCTTCTGGGGTGGCTGCAGGCTGCAGTTCGGAGCGGGGGGGCCCAGAAAGCTTGGGCCTCCCTGCGCTGCGGATTCCAGCCCCCAGCTGCCTAGCTGTACCTGGCTAGACATAGAAATAGCACGAAGCTCCACACATTTTATTTTTATTATTTCATGAAATTCATTAAATAATTTAAAAAAAAAAGCTTCCTTTTATTTCTGTTTCCAGGCAGGTACAAATAGGCACCTGGGGGTTGGGAGCTTCCCCTACCTGCCTGCTGTACCTGGCTGGACACAAAAATACGGCAAAGCCCACGTCAAAAGATAAAAAATTACATTTAGGGACTGCATCTTTATTAATCCCTCGAGGCTGTAGCACAGCGGCATTGTGTGAGGGGTTAACTCGGGTCACCTGAGGACAGCTCAGGAGGCATGACCTGAGCTATCCTCGGTGACCTGAGTTAACCCCCTTACAATGCCGTAGCGCTCCGGCCTTGAGGGGTTAATAAAGATGCAGTCCCTAAATGTATTTTTTTAATGAATTTTTCCCAAAAAATTTGACGTGGGCTTCGCCATATTTTTGTGTCCAGCTAGGTACAGCAGGCAGGAACGGCCTGCTTCCAACCCCCCAGGTGCCTATTTGTACCTGCCTGGAAACAGAAATAGGAGGAGGCCCTTTTTTTCCAGAATTTTATGAAATAATAAGAAAAAAAAAAAATGCGCGGGGATTTGCGCTATTTCTATGTCCAGCCAGGTACAACTAGGCAGCTGGGGGCGGGAATCTTTCTGGCCTCCCCGCTGCGAATTGCAGCCCCCAGTCACCCCAGAAGATGGTGCGTTCATTAAAGCGCCATCCTCTGGCGCTGTATCCAACTCATCCAGGGCCCTGGTGCGGTGGCTCACTGGGTAATAAAGGGGTTAGGGCCAGCTTTGTGTTATCAACTGGCCCTAAGCCCGAAATTCATGGGGTCACGCCAATATTAGACTTGACAGCCATGAATTTCTAGTGAATTTTGTAAAAAAAAAACAACACACAGAAAAAAATATTTTATTAGAAATAAAACAAAAATGCACTTAGACTCTATCTTTATTAAAAAATTCTCTTCCGTCCGACGTAGTCCAATTAGGTTTTCTTCTTTAGTGCAGCTACATCTCTGGTAGAGAGAGAGACGCAAATTAGTAAAAAATGAATTGTTTTGTTTTCTTAAACTGTAATGCATTATAGGGGTTGATTGAACTTAACCATTGAGATTGGTGGGGGTCTGACACCCGACACACCCATCAATCTGCTCCAGTTGTGGGTGGGTATAAACCATGTACAGAGCAGAAGACCTCAGCTCCATACATTATTTAGTTGCTCTTTTTTTTTTTCTTTTTTCTTCTTTTTTTTTTTTTCTTTCAGGTTTTCATCTTTTGGAAATGAGAGATTCACACTTAAATTATTTTGTATATAAATAATGTTATTTATAGTATTCACTGCGTGTGTTTGTGGTATCGGTATAATTTAAAATATGTCATTATTATTTTTGTATCACTATGGCGGGCGTCACACGCTACGATATACTGGTATATGTGATTTCAGCAACGATGTCAATATTTGCGCATCGTCCGTACGATGTGTAAAATCGATCCTCATCATGTAACACGCACAGACATCGGTAAGTCAACTCACCGATGCCTCGATTCTCCGCTCGTGTGGACGACCTAGCTATCGTGTTTGCACATCGTTATAACGCAGTCACACAGAAGCCTCGTGAACGACTCAGTGCTCAATGTGGGCGTGTTTGTTGGTCAATTTGAACAGATAGGCGTGCTACATGGTTTGTATCCACGCCCCTCTCTCCATGATTGGTGGCGACTACTGCGTTCCCATTGGTCAGATGTGCGTGCAAACAGGGCACTATGTGATTTCTCTTGTCCTGTGATGTGTGTCTCAATACAAATGTGAAAATACGGACTCATATACGGAAACCTTTACACGCCGCTACCGAAAGGTAGAAACCTGCAGGTGTCTGAGACAGTTTTACCTTTTACTTTCAAAACACCACGAAGTGGCGGTGTGTAATGCAGGTTGTACCTTCCTGTCTCTGTGGATACCTGTCTTTCCTGTGGTATTATTCTGTAGGTGCCGCAGAAGTGTTTATGGAGTGTCACTGCGCGTACGGCGACATTGAATGTTGTTACGCTCCGCAAGCGGCCGTACCGACGTCATGACGTTGGTTTCAGTTTCATTCTGCCTGCAAGGTGACAGCCCCTCCCCTGCACATAGCAGTATAGTCATGGCCGCCACACAGCGCGCTGCAACGTGGAGGATGGCGGAGCTTATGGTCCTCATAGACCATTGTGACCGCCATGACTACTGGGGCCACCATCACCACCGACACCTCAGGTTGTGCAATCGCAGCACCGTTAGGCGGATACAGCGGGCCCTGCTACACCAACTGGGGGTTGAGAGGAGCGCTAAAGCGATCCAAAAAAAGGTTGCAGACCTAAAGCACAAGTGCCCAGGCCACATAGTGGACATCCGTGCCAGGATTGCCAGGCTGCGTGGTGATTAATTGTTGGCCCCAAACACACACCTGCACATGTACATGTACCAAACTACACACAAATGTATAAAAACATATTAGAAGGAGATAGTTGCCCTCCTGCCACTAACCATACTTTGTCCTACCCACACTACATGCATATAACATGACCCAAGACCATATCTGGCATGGTGGAAACACAAAGGCCAACAATCAAATTGTGTTCCACATATGTTCTTATACCTTCTTGTGAAAACTCTGTGATTGTTTTTTACAATACAGATGGGGATGAATCTTTATCAGAAGATGTGCCCCCGGCACCACCCGCAGGTGGCCCAGCAACACCACCGCCTCAAGAGGCCGCTGGCAGCCCATATCCATCAGGGAATAGCCTGTCCCCAGTGCCTGACGAGGACGAGGTGCACTCCACACCAGTGCCGGAGGACGAGGAGCTGCTATCCCCGGCAGGCCCGGTGGAATTGCTTGAAGACCCAGCAGGGCCAGAGGAGGAAGATCTTCCATCCCCAGCAGGCCCAGCGGAGAAGCTTCAAGACCCAGCAGGGCATGAGGAGGCGGAGGAGCTGGCATCCCCTGCAGGGCCAGAGGAGGAGATGCTTGAGGCTGCTATTGAGCCAGCCTTTGAGGATTATGGTGGTAAGTGTGTTTTTTGGTGGCCTATGCCCTGCACACTGTAATCAGGGTTGTTTTTTCCACCTATGATAATTGCCACACAGTTTGATTTAAATTCTGTTCACCTATTTCTGCAGATGGAGAACGTGCTTGGGCTGCCGGCTGGAGCTTAAGCCCTTCCCTTTCACCACCTGAAAGTCTGCATGAGCTGGAGGCAGAGGGTAAGTAGCCTCATTTTGTGTGTATTCCCTAACCAGCCCCAGCTACTGTTACAAACTAAAGTGTTTATTTTCCCTCTACAGGTGTTCCGACACTGGAGGATGTGATCCATGCCCACCATCAGGTGGTGCGAAGAATCACCAGGGCACACCAACGCGGGCTGCAGGACCTGGCCCGGTTGGGTGCCATGCTTGATTTCCTCCATCAAGCACATGGTGGGCTGCCATGAAGCACATGCGGCCTTCCCCATTAATGGCCAAAGATGGCCAGAAAAACTGTTGTCCATGTTGGACTTTGAGTTTTACCTGTTGCCCTGTTGGCATTCTTGTTTTGTTTTAAGGCCACGTTGGGCTCTTTTCTTATAGTGTTCAACAATGGGACCGTAGGGAGTGTGTTGTGGCTACCACGTTGGGCTATTTTTTTATAGTGTCCCACATTGGGACCGTAGGGAGTGTGTTGGGGCTACCACGTCGGGCTCTTTTCTTATAGTGTCCCTCATTGGGACCATAGGGAGTGTGTTGTGGCTACCACGTAGGGCTCTTTTCTTATAGTGTCCCACATTGGGACCATAGGGAGTGTGTTGGGGCTACCACGTTGGGCTCTTTTCTTATAGTGTCCCACATTGGGACCGTAGGGAGTGTGTTGTGGCTACCACGTTGGGCTCTTTTCTTATAGTGTCCCACATTGGGACCGTAGGGAGTGTGTTGGGGCTACTCCTACACTCAACCGGCATTGTGTCCTTTGAGGGCACGGTGTGCCACAGATTATTTGCCAAATCAATTTTGAAAGTAATCTTTCTGTGTGTTCCTTGATGTCACCACACACATGTTGCCCTAACTCTGTGACCCTGATTTGTAGACCTCTTTGATGTATTAATAGAGGTTACCAGCCCACATCATGTTCCAGCACTATCGCCATTGGCCAGAATGCGTGGTTAATGTCCCCTATATGTTGCCCACAAACATACACCCAGTCAACACAGTAGTGTTGGTACATGTCAAACTATGGAGCAGCATGGTTTCATAAATGTATGTTTTTTTTTACCAAAAATACACAATTAAAAAAAAATTTAAATATGTCCGGCCAAATTGGCCACAATGTGGACTAATAATCTTGTATTTCCTTTCAGTATCGTATTTTTTTAGGTTTTCACTTTTCTGTGTTTTTAAAAAATAAATTTATTTTCTTTGTTCCAAATTAATCTGTGTGAGCGTGATTACTTGGGGATGGAGGGCAGTGTGATCAAGGTTTAGGTTGGGGCCAGTGCTGTCACACACATTGGCACCTATGGCTGGGTATGAGACACAATATGTGTGGGTGGCTATGAGGTATGTGAAGGTATTTGGTCAACAGTCTATGGCCATGTTCACACACGTGCGTTTTTTTTGACCATCTCTGCGTTTTTTGGTGTGTTAAAAAAAACGCAGGTGCGTTAACACAGGGTACATTTGAGTGTACATGCGTTTTTCACCTCCACCTGCGTTTTTTTCCCCCAGTCCAAAAAACGCTGCATGCTGCGTTTTTTGGGTGCTGGAAAAAAACGCAGGGGTGGTTTTCCAAAAACGCATGCGTTTTTTTTAACATGGGCCCCTATGGGAAACGCATGCGTTAACGCAGGGCACATATAGGCACCTGCGTTAACGCATGCGTTCCCCATAGGGCCCCATGTTACAAAAACGCATGCGTTTTCTAAAAAACGCATGCGTTTCTATAACATGGGGCCCTATGGGAAACACATGCGTTTTTAAATGGCACATTTATGCACCCTGCGTTAACGCATGCGTTATTGCATGCGTTTTTGGGCAAAATATGACTAAGTCCAAAAAGGATGAAAATCCTTTCAGACACACAAGGGACATTTTTAGCACTCTTAAAAAACTGCATGTGGTTTTAGGCTGCCTTCAGACTTGCAGATGCATCTGCAGCGTTTTGCAGATGCATCTGCAAGCATCTGCATGCAGACCGCGGCCCCTATGTTTATGATGGAGCGCACGGTGGTCTGCAGATGCTTGCAGACCGCCATGCGCTCTCATTGCCCGCCATTAGTGATCTGTGCGCATGCGGATGCCTGCGCACAAATCACACACTCTCGCCCGCACCACGGACGCAACATCTCGCATCCGTGGTGCAGGCGAGAGTGTGTGATTTCTGCGCAGGCATCCGCATGCACACAGATCACTAATGGCGGGCAATGAGAGCACACGGCGGTCTGCAAGTATCTACAGACCGCCGTGCGCTCCATTATAAACATAGGGGCCGCGGTCTGCATGCAGATGCTTGCAGATGCATCTGCAAAACGCTGCAGATGCATCTGCACGTCTGAAGGCAGCCTTAGGAGTGCTAAAAAAACGCAAATTGTGTGTTCCACACACCTGCGCTTCAGTATTTAGCGCTTCTTGCGCTAAATACTTAGATTCTGGCAGAAAAGCGCAGGTGCGTGTACGTGGCCGCTTCCAGCAGACGCTGTCCCTGGTTACCCGATCTGTATCGTGGTAACCAGTTCAGACAGCAGCCTGCATAGTCATAGTTGCGAGCGTACAGGGAAACGCTGCTTGCAGCGTTTTTTGGGTGCTGGAAAAAAACGCAGGGGTTGTTTCCAAAAACGCATGCGTTTTTTGAACATGGGGCCCTATGGGAATCGCATGCGTTAACGCAGGGCACATATAGGCACCTGCGTTAACGCATGCGTTAACAATAGCGATTGTAAAAGGCTCATTGAGGCACCCTGCGTTAACGCTAGCATTTTTGCCTGCGTTTTTGAAGAAAAAAATTACAAACTCCAAAAAGGATTCTAATCCTTTCAGACAAACAAGGGACACTTTTTGGCACTCTTAAAAAAACGCATGTGGTTTAAGAAGTGCTAAAAAAATCGCAACTTCTGTGTGAACATGGCCTATGTGACAAATGTGTGTACATAACCCTTGTGGTTTGGTGTAGGCAGAGGGTCACCTGCACACAACATATTGATGCAGTGTGGCGCCCCGCAACGAGTGCGTCACAGGAGGGTATTGCAGCCATAAATGCAGCCGCAATATTCTCCGACCCAGCAGTCATTGGGTTAACTTAGAGATCCAAACCCTGCATGCATCACTTAACATAGAGGGCCAATCCAAGGTCCTGGTGGGCGGAGTGCAAGGGTAGTGTAGGAGAAGTACAATTAGTCTAGAGTAGTAAGAGAAGGAGTCGGGTCTAGACAAGACACAGACTTGAACTTGGAGTAGGAGCGGGGGGCTCTGCACCTCGTGCAGCCCCCGGGCCGTCACCGGTCGGGTGTTAGCACCTGAGGCCTCAACAACCGGGATCGGGCATCACCAACCACGGGTTCCAAAAGACCCCCGTGCCCAACTCACAGCCGGTTCACTGGTACCGAAGCTGGCAGCAGTTCACCTCTGCTAAGCGAACCAGAAGCGTGGAGGAGCAGCTTCACAGGAGCACCCCACCACCAGCCAGATTCCAGTCGTCTAACCAGCGGTGTACCCACCGAGGGACCCAAGGCTCCCCAGAACATCCATAACGTACATTTTGGATAGGGATTGAAGCAGCCTCCCCGTACCCGACCTGGTATTCCTAGGCGACAATGGCAAATACTTAGCTAGAATGGAGGAACACTACAGATCTCTGAGGGACACCTATCACTGCTGAGTCCACCCGGTCCACTACCCGTTAACTGTATACCATGTACTGCCTGCTGGTTACAGTAAAGACCCATTACAGAGACTTACAGTGTCCGTGCTTCCTTATGAGTGCATCCGTCCGCACACAAGGTAACCGCAGCTGCCGCACAACATCTTAAGCAGCTCCAGCCTCCGGGGATCATCGCTCAGCCTGTGTGGAGCATTCCATCTTGCTGCTGTCCATCCCCCGGAGGTTCCGCAGCGTCGGTCGGAATGACCAAACTACTCATAGGTGGCGTCACGAATAAATTAACCCCTCAATCTGTTCCTACAAGACGTCTTCAACTTTTCATCTGCACTCAACCGGGCCCCACTACCGGCAGGCGCGGCCCACCCGTGACAAGGAGGAAGGAGCTACAGCCTGTCTAAACCGGAGTCCACGGGCCGGCGGTGAGTCAGCAGCACATAATATTATCTGTCATGTGGGTTTAAGTAAGTAGTGCAGCACATGTGCAGAAACACACATCATGTAGGGATGGGCGAGTCTACTCGCTAGGACTCGTTACTCGGCGAGTAGTAAGGGACTCGCAGGACTCGGTACTCTGCGAGTTTCCCAGCGATTACTCGCACAGCAACGAGTCCAATGCAAATCAATATCAATCCTAGTTTTGTCAGAGACTCTGACAAAACTAGGATTGCCATTGACTTGCATTAGTCTGATTACTGTGCAAGTAATCGCAGGGAAACTCGCAAAGTAACTGCTGTTACTTTGCCGAGTCCAGCTGTCTGCTCTGTGCAGGCTGCCGCAGCTCCAGGGTCCTAGAGCCCGCCTGCTCACAGAGATGATGTAGCAGAGCTGAGATTGTTCTCAGTCTGCTCATTCCCTGTGCATAGACATCTATATCTATGCACAGGGATGTAGCAGAGAGGACATCGGGTTTTGGACTACGTCGGACGGAAGAGGATTTTTTTAATTAAAGATGGAGTCCCTAATAGCTTTTTTTTTTATTTCTAATAAAAAAAATTTCTCTATGTTGTGTTTTTTTAACCCTTTATTGGAGATTCTTAGTGGCCGGGTCAAACGTGGCCTGACATTAAGAATCTCGGGCTTAATACCAGCTTGTATAACAAAGCTGGTATTAACCCCTTTATTATATAAATTGCAGCCCGCAGCTGCCCCAGAAGATGGCGCATTCTTCGAAGCGCCTTCTTCTGGCGCTGAACCCCGCTCTTCCAGCGGCCCTGGTGGCGGTGGCATGCTGGGTAATAAAGAGGTTAGGGCCAGCTTTGTATTATCAGCTGGCCCTAAGCCTGAAATTTATGGCGGTCACGCCAATATTAGACATGACCGCCATGAATTTCTATTAAATTGTTTTAAAAAAAAACACAACACAGAGAAAAATTTTTATTAGAAATAAAAAAAAAAGCCATTAGGGACTCCATCTTTAATTAAAAAAATCCTCTTCCATCCGACGTAGTCCAAAACGCGATGTCCTCTCTGCTCATCCCTGTGCATAGATATAGATGTCTATGCACAGGGATGAGCAGACTGAGAACAATCTCAGCTCTGTTACACACAGGAAGAGCAGACGGGCTCTAGGACCCTGGAGCTGCGGCAGCCTATACAGAGCAGACAGCCTGACTCCTTACTGTGCGAGTTTCCCAGCTATTACTTGCACAGTAAACGAGTCCAATGTAAGTCAATGCAAATCCTAGTTTTGTCAGAGTCTCTGACAAAACTAGGATTGCTTCAGGCTGAAGCTTCCGAGACACATCTGCGATTTGTAAATCGCACACTACTCGCTATTACTCGCTTCCCCTTTCATTAACATTGGACTCGCTAGACTCGCAACTAGTAGCGAGTCCTGGGCTCGGACTCGCTAGAGTCAAGCGATTCCGAGTAATTTAGGACTCGCCCATCACTAACATCATGTACATGTGGCATGTGAGCTGCTCAAGGCCATTGACATCTGTCACCACATATGCGATCTGCATTGGGGCTCTATTCACACATTTCGATCCAGACGCATACATAGGCCACTTACTTTAATAAACACACTGACTGTGTGCTGTAACCCGCTCCTGTGTGACGCCTAAGCGTTCCCGAATTTCGGCACACTCCGCCACCTTACAAGCGCGTAATTCTCTGTGACAATACAAACACTACTACTACGCACACATAGGCCACCACTTAGTTTTCAATAGACACTGAGTGTGTGACTTGAAACTGATCCTGTGTGACGCATAAGCATCCCCTAGCTAAATCCACACTCCGCCATGTCACAAGCGCTTATTCCGTGTGACAATGGCCATCTTCACACTCACCTGCGTTTTTGGCACCCTCTGCATTTTTCTGCAGTTTTTCAAAAACGCAGGTGCGTTAACGCAGGGTACATTTGAGTGTACATGCGTTTTACAGCTCCATTTGCGTTTTTTTCCCCCAGTCCAAAAAACGCTGCATGCAGCGTTTTTTGGGTGTTGGAAAAAAACGCAGGGGTGGTTTCCCAAAAACGCATGCTTTTTTTAACATGGGGCCCTATAGGAAACACATGCGTTAATGCAGGACACCTATATGCACCTGCGTTAATGCATGCGTTAACGCTAGCGTTTTTAAAAAGCTCAGTAAAGCACCCTGCGTTAACGCTAGCGTTTTTGCATGCGTTTTTGGCCAAAAAATGACTAAGTCCAAAAAAGTGTCAAATCCTTTCAGACACACAAGGGACACTTTTTGGCACTTTTAGAAAAACGCAGGTGGTTTTTTTCCTGCTAAAAAAATGCAAATTGAGTGTGAACAATGCCAATCCAAGCCCTACTACGTCACGTCTCCACCATCCGCCCTGTGCGCGATGCCCAATCAGAACACTATTGTGTTGGGCAATGGTTGTCGTTTGTGCGCAGAGTAAGGGACTGTGCCACGCGTATGTGTTGTCCCTGCTGCCCCTGGTCCGCCCATATTCCGTTGTGGTAGCGGCGTGTAAATCAGGGAAGGTGCTCCACAGATGGTAACCTGTGGCACCCGTCGGCACTGTCGGGGTAGGAAAAAACCTTCTGTGGAGCACCTTGTGGCGGCCTGTATTTGCGGCATCACAATTTGATTGTTTTTACTGGAACCGCATGGAAAACGCATGGCAAAGCGCATATGCATTTTGAAAAATGCGTGCTTCTTGTTTTTCCGCAAACGCACATGCGTTTTCCATGCGCTCTTCATACATTTGTAGTACAATTTGTGGTGACAAAAACGCATGTGTTGTGAAGCGGTTTGGCGTTCAAAACGCATGGAAACGCAAATGATGCAAAACGCACCTCAGCATTACATGTGCAAGGGGCCCTAATGTTTTGGACCTGCTGTAGTCTGCGTTGGCAACACTTGTGTTGTCTACAGCATATGTGTCCCAACATATGTATGTGTGTATTGATTTATGGTTCAAAAAAACACATATTGAGTAATAGTCCCAAAAAAATTATATTTGCTGTGTCAAATTATACAAGGACACATGTCCTGTCTAGAAACATGAGCTATATGACACATCAGCAGTGTAAACACAAACAATCACAAATGTCTCAGTGCTACCTACACTATGTTGTGTTGCCAGCTCACAGTCCCTGGCCCATTAAAGTACTCGCAGTACCTGTCCCTATTGTCCTGTGCCTCCTGCCGGCTGCTTCCATGGCCTAATGGCTGTAGTCCTGCCACATGTGGGGCATCAGCACGCCAGCCGCCCAACACTATCTCTCCATTGCTGGAGTCAATGGAGTCCACATTGCTTGGCGGGGTGAATGACTGGTGATCGCGGCGTCTCAGAAAATTGTGCAGGATGCAGCAAGCGAACACCACTATGTCGATCAATTCCAGTTTCATATTTATGGCGGTGTGGAAGATCCGGAATCGGCTTGCCATTATGCCAAAGCATTCTCCACCACTCTGCGTGCCCGGGAAAGCCTATAGTTAAAGATTCTTTGTGGTGGAGTAAGATGCCTCTGGGGGTATGGTTTGACCAAATTCCGATGGAGTGGGAACGCATCATCCGCCAGAAATACAAAGTTTAGGTTTGCGGAGGTCACATTATTTGTTGGCAAATTTAGGCAGACGGTTTTTAACTTCTGACCAAAAGAAGATTGGTCAAAAACACCACCATCTGACACTCGGCCATTTGTACCCACTGACGCATACATCAATTCATAGTTGGCATTGATCACTGCCAACAAAACAAGGCTAAAATACCCTTTGTAATTAAAGTAGTATGACCCACTGTTGTGTGGTTGGGTGATTCGGATGTGTTTCCCATCTATGGCACCCCCACAGTTGGCATATTGCCACTTATGGTTAAATTCTGCGGCAGTGGCCAGCCATTCCTCAGGGTTTTGGGGCAAACACATATATGTGGGAGCCAGACAGCGGACTATAGCCTCAAAGGTTCAGGGATCAGTTGGCTAAGGAGTGGACGGGACACAGCTGATGTGTACTCAATGTCCTGCATGGTGCGCCCTGTGGCGAGAAAGCGCAGCGTAGCTGTCAACCTCTCCTCCGCAGGGATTGCTGGACGCATGACAGTGTCGTTGCGGGCAATCAGCGGTGTCACTGCATCTAGCAGGATTTTAAATGACTCCTCAGACATCCTCAAATAGTTTTGTTAGTCCCGTGGAAAGTCTCTTTGGAGTTGGAACACAAGACGCATGTGTGAATGCTCATTGCGCTGCTGAAGCCACTCCCTGGTCTAGAGGTGTCGTGGTCTCCTCCTGCGGCTCTCCTGCCTCTCCTCCTCCTGCAGAGCAGCCTCCACAAGAAACGCTGCCCCCACCACGGCACGTTCACCAGGTTTCATGCTGTTAGACGCCAAATGAAAAAACGCATGTTGACAAAGCAGAAAGGTGGTTTGGCTAAAATTTGATATGTGAAAGTGTCCAATACTGAACACTACATAGCTGAAATCTGTACTGTGGCAAAACACATGTGGAAATGATGTCCCCCAACAACCAAACACATCTATAGTAATGTAGGCGTCGAGTACTTCAAGATGTTTTACATGGCAAAATGCTCCTGACAATAAATTTCCAATCAAAAACAAGGTAGTGACACATCTAGCTCCAAACCCACATCACACTTTCTACAGCATTAAAGCTACTCCCAAATATATCACACACATGGAGGACTATATATGTATGGTGTAAAGCAAAGAACACTACAGAAACAGAAAGACTCACATGCATTGGTCGCTGAGATGGATGACACTCAAATGTCAATGCAACAAATAGGAAGATTTTCTAGATGTCAATCCAATTGTGCGATGCTGTATTTAGCAAAGTGACCTACACAAATACCACAAAAAACACTGTGTTAAAGATAGCATCTACGTCATATGGGTGGACTCGTGTGATGACATCCTAATGCACGAGTTATTTCGCAACGCAGCAGTGTCCCCGTCGCAAATGTATCACATATGCGGAATCAATACATACTGTTGACGACTCTGCAGCAATCACGTGTCTGTGCAGACGTCCCATCGCTATATACTTACCACACCCAACCACATGCAGCAACGTCCTCCAACAGGCGTGGCTCCTGCATTGTACCACACCCAACCACAATGCAGCAACATCCTCCAACAGGCGTGGCTCTTGCATTGTACCACACCCAACCACAATGCAGCAACGTTCTCCAACAGGCGTTGCTCCAGCGTTGTACCACACCCAACCACGATGCAACGTTCCCCAACAAGCGTGGCACCTACGATGCATTTGCACATCGCGCCTGTGATGATCACATGGCTTGTGCTTCATTTAGGATAAATAGTGTGTGCAAACATGTTTGCTCTCCCTGCCTCGTGTGATTCCCTACCTACTTGTGGATTTGGCAACACAGCTGCTGCAGCAATCTCCCATAAGACACTGTGTCTTCTGTAGCCAAGGTATGTTCATATCAGATGAGGCATCCCCATCTAAATCTTGTTTCTATTGGAGTCATGACACACATTCTGATTGTCACTTTCACACAAGCACACACCCATGCCTGGGACACATAATTATCGGTAAACAATGCTGCTTAAGTAAATACGCACATCATAACAGGTCGTGGCTCTTTTTGGCTGACTTGCCATCATCAGGATCTGACAATGTTTTTTTCCATGGTCCCCTCTGAGGTAGTGAATTGTACAGTTTTTTTTTTTTCAGATGCCGAGAACGGATCGTGAGTTTGTGCGTGCTTTCATTGAGGTGTACAGGTCCAACCCCTGCTTATGGCAAACGCGATGTGCAGCATACACCAACAAGGCCATGAAACAAGTGGCTTATCAGCAACTTGTCTCCGTCTGTGAGCAGTATTTTCCTGGGCACAACTGTGATGCGGAGTTTGTCAGGCGCAAGATCCAATCTTTGAGGACTGTGTTTAAAAAGGAGTTTGGCAAGGTGAACAATTCACGGCGGTCGGGAATGTCGACGGATGACCTATATGTGCCAACACTCTGGTATTATGACCTGCTCATGTTCACAATGGAACAAGAACCAAGACCCATGTCAGATAGTAACATGTTCAGCCAACCACCACAGTCCAATGCTGAAGACGCCGGTGACCACCACCATGTAAGTCTGTGACCTATGCCAATCCTAAGGCACACTTATCACACAAGACACATATTGACCGCATTGAATATCCTTGTTTGTTATTTTGGTTCACTACATTACCCACAGAATGGCGTGAAAAATGTCTTTAGTCTTGTTTGAGCAAGTTAAATTGTATAAATCAATCATTTCACACACAACCAGTGTGTGTTGTCTTATTGTCCCAAACATTAAGGCCCTGTCAGGACATGATGTCATGACATGTGTTACAGTGTGGTGTAGTGACATACATGTACCTTTCCAAACACTTGTTATAATGTATTCACAGCTGAAATGTGTAGGTTGCCTGACCTGTTATGCATTACCACATGTAGGATCCGCTTGAAGGCACCTCTACTGGGTTCCCTAATAACAAATAGGACACAACATCTGATATTTCAACCGTGGAAGAGGGCGCCACCTCTGGGTTACCACACTCTCAGGCTCCATCGAGATTAGATGGTCGCAGAAGGAACACACCACCGCCAAAACCTAACGAAATGCTGACTCTTGCTCAAAGGGTGCTTCAACAACAAGATAGGGATCCACTGTGTGCCTTTGCCAGCCTTGTCCAAGAGAGGCTACCATCGCTGGACCCCGATCAGAGGAATCATGCCGAACGTCTGATATTGCAAGTGATGGATGAAGCACGTGCGGGTAGGCTGAATAACACATCAGTATTGAAAACTGGCATTGAGCGGCCACACGGAACATATCATCACAGACCACATATCTATGTACCTGCACATTCATCCCCTGTGCGGAGATCTGTGCGACCAAATTACCAGACACATAGGTCCAGGGGTGGATATTTTGCTGACCTAGGGCCCGAGCCCAGCTTCAACCCTGCAGAAGAGAACGACAATGATGAGCCACAGTACCACCAATTATAGGGGGTCTGTGCCTTTTTTTTTTTTATTTTGGGATGGACTACACCAAAGTGTGCCTTTTGTGTTTTGTGAATCTCTATAATGTTTTATGACTTCACTTCCTTCTATATGGGCCAATTTTGTTGTGTTATTAATGAACGGATGTACCAGATTTTGTTTTACAAATAAAATGAATATTAAACAGTAAGTGCACATGTTGCCCATGATTCTAGCATTCATTGTATTTCTGAAGGCATCATTGTTGGACCTTCAGCTGTTATGCAAGATGATGTTGGTCATACTACCATCATATGTAGAGGGGCTTAATACTTACATGTTGGTTATTGAACACTAGCCAACACTAATTTGAGGTACACCAAAACAGCTCAGAGGTGGCCTTCTCATCATTCCGCCAATGGCGGAAGTGCTGCAACCCGATGTTGCCTGGTAACCTCTATTAATACATCAAAGAGGTCTACAAATCTGGGACACACAGTTAGGGACTTTAGATGATTGTCAGGCCAACGTGACCCAATATCAACATGGTTTTACGAGGGACCGTTCCTGTCAAACTAATCTGATAGGTTTCTATGAAGAAATAAGTTGTGGACTGGACCAAAGAAATGCAGTGGATGTGGTGTATATGGATTTTCAAAAACTTTTGATACGGTGCCACACATAAGGTTGATACATAAAATTAGAGCAATGGGGATAGGGGAAAATATGTGTAAGTGGGTTAAAAACTGGCTAAGCGATAGGAAACAAAGGGTGGTCATTAATGGAACACATTCAGAATGGGTCACAGTTAACAGTGGGGTACCACAGGGGTCAGTATTGGGCCCGCTTCTTTTTAATATATTTTTGTTAATGACCTTGTAGGGGGCATACTGAGTAGAATCTCAATATTTGCAGATGACACTAAACTCTGCAGGGTAATCAATACAGAGGAGGACAATTTTATATTACAGGAGGATTTATGTAAACTAGAAGCTTGGGCTGATAAATGGCAAATGAGCTTTAATGGGGAAAATTGTAAGGTCATGCACTTGGGCAGAGGAAACAAAAGGTATAATTATGTGCTTAATTGTAAATCACTGGGCACAACTGTCACTGAAAAAGACCTGGGTGTATGGGTAGATGACAAACTCACATTTAGTGGCCAGTGTCAGCCAGCTGCTGCAAAGGCAAATAAAATAATGGGATGCATTAAAAGAGGCATAGATAGTCATGAGGAGAACATAATTTTACCTCTATACAAGTCACTAGTGCGGCCACACTTAGAATACTGTGTACAATTCTCATCTCCGGAGTATAAGAAAGACATAGCTGAACTAGAGCGGGTCCAGAGAAGAGCGAACATAGTTATTAGAGGACTGAGGGGTCTGCAATACTAAGACAGGTTATTAAACGTGGGGATATTTAGCTTGGAAGAACAAAGGCTTAGGGGTGATCTTATCATAATGTTTAAATATATGAGGGAACAGTGCAGAGAAATTTCTAATGATCTCTTTACTCTTAGGCCTGAGACTGGGACAAGGGGGCATCCTCTACGCCTGGAGGAAAGAAGGTTTAATCATAATCACAGATGTGGATTCTTTACTGTAAGAGCAGTGAGACTATGGAACTCTCTGCCACATGATGTTGTAATGAGTGACTCACTACTAACATTTAAGAAGGGCCTGGATGCCTTTCTTTAAAACTATAATATTACCGGTTATATATAGTAGATTCTTTGATAAGTCGTTGATCCAGGGAAATAGTCTGATTGCCATATCTGGAGTCAGGAAGGAATTTTTTCCCCAATGTGGAGCTAGTGTTGGCACATGGTTTTTTTTCCCCTTCCTCTGGATCAACATGTTAGGCTATGGGTTGAACTAGATGGACTTAAAGTCTTCCTTCAACCTTAAAAACTATGTTACTATGTGTGTGGTGACATCAAGGAACACACAGAAAGATTCCTTTCAAAATTTATTTTCCAAATAATCCGTGGCACACCGTGCCCACAAAGTACACAATGCTGTTTGAGTGTAGGAGTAGCCCCAGCACACTCCCTACGGTCCCAATGTGGGACACTATAAGAAAAGAGGCCAACGTGGTAGCCCCAACACACTCCCTACGGTCCCAATGTGGGACACTATAAGAAAAGAGGCCAACGTGGTAGCCCCAAAGTACACAATGCTGTTTGAGTGTAGGAGTAGCCCCAGCACACTCCCTACGGTCCCAATGTGGGACACTATAAGAAAAGAGGCCAACGTGGTAGCCCCAACACACTCCCTATGGTCCCAATGTGGGACACTATAAGAAAAGAGGCCAACGTGGTAGCCCCAAAGTACACAATGCTGTTTGAGTGTAGAAGTAGCCCCAACACACTCCCTACGGTCCCAATGTGGGACACTATAAGAAAAGAGGCTAATGTGGTAGCCCCAACACACTCCCTACAGTCCCAATGTGGGACACTATAAGAAAAGACGTCAATGTGGTAGCCACAACACACTCCCTACAGTCCCAATGTGGGACACTATAAGAAAAGAGCCCAGCGGGGGCAAAAAAAACAATGCCAACATGGCAAAACACAAGCTTTTGGTCCAACATGGACAACAGACCTTCAGGGCAGGTTGGGCCATTTATGTCTCTCAGTTCAGCCAGATCATGGGAGCCCACCATGTCCTCGCTGGAGGGCAGCCAGCATCGCACCCAACCGGGCCAGCTCTTGGAGGCCGCGTTGGTGTGCCCGCTGGAGGCGTCTTGAGACCTCATTGTGGGCACGTATCAAGTCCTCCTCATCGACACCTGTATTGGGATGAAAATCACATTTACATTAAAACAGTCCATGGGGAGGTTTGGTAAGTTCAAAAAGAAATATGCTGCTTACCCTCTGGCTCACCATCATCAGCACTATCAGGGGGTGATGGGGAGGCACTCAGACTCCACCCGGCAGCCCCAGCACGTTCTCCATCTGCACAAACAGTAGAAAAAAAGTACAAACTAACTCAGACACAATAATGAGGGATGATAAACACAACACTAATTACAGTATGCAGGGCGTATGCCCCACAAATACACACTTACCACCATAGTCATCAAAGTCTGGGTCCATAGCAGCCTCAGGCATCTCCTCCTCCTCAGGCCCTGGTGTTGAGGGCATCTCCTCCTCCTCCGGCCCGGGTGTTGAGGGCACCTCCTCCTCCTTAGGCCCGAGTGTTGAGGGCACCTCCTCCTCCTCAGGCCCTGGTGTTGAGGGTCCTCCTCCTCCTCAGGCTCTGAGGACATGGCCACCCCTGGGTTCGCCACTGAGCTGGACACAGTGGGAGGTGGGGTCACTCCAGGGCTGGGGCTCTGTGGCCACATGATGTGGTTGTGTGGCAAAAGGGGGCCTGGGCTCGAGGGCGCACCATCCTCCGGCCCTGCAGGTGCTGGCAGCTCCTCGCCCTCCTGTGGCCATGGTGGGGATGGGAGGTCATCAACCTCCTCCATCCATGCATGGGATGACAGGTCATCAGAGTCCTCCATCCCTGCCTGTGATGACCAGTCCTCTGGGTCCTCCGGCCCTGCAGCTGATGGGAGCTCCTCATCCTCAGGCCCTGGATTCCTAGGGGGCGATGGTGTCCCTGCAGCCTGATGTGGCGGTGGGGTCGCTGGCCCACCTGCGGGTGGGGCATGGTGGCCATCTTCGGAGGATGAATCCTCCCCATCTGTATTTGGAAGCACAATCACAGAGCTTTTAGGAGAAAGGTTAAACACATTGTTGTCAAACATTTAGATTGTGTGCCTATTGTAGTTTCAGCATTAACAAATATGGTACAAGGTCATGTTGGATGCATACACTCATGTAGGATGTATGTACTGTGGGTAGGACGCAGTATGTTTACTGACAGGAGGGCCACTACACTGGCAAGATATGTTTGCTTGTGGGCAAACACACCAACACATGGTATGTGTATGTGTGTTTTATTTTATGAAGGGCCAGAAGCCACTGCTGTTTGCCCCATGGCTGCGTACACCTATTGTTCACGTACTATTGTTTGTTCAGTTCTAACATCATGGTGTGTCTATATTGTTCCCTGTGTAGGGGACAACATCTGTGGGGCAGTGTGTCATGTGTGTGTTTAAGATGGTCATTATTTATCAAAATCACATTTACAATGTGGAGTCTGGTTAGGCACAAATATAGTGAGGTTACGGCTGAGTCCGGCCTCACCATTTGTGCTGCACATGACTGGTTTGGCCATATTCCTATTTGGGTTTTAATAACCAGGCAATGCCCAATGTTGTCACATCCACATGGTGGGTCAATACACAGTTGACAAATGTAGGGTGATTAACATTCATTTGTTATTGGTCCTTAGGAAAATGAGAGTCAATCCTCAGTCTGCAAATGTAATTTTATTTGAGGCAGGTTTCATGCAGCATGGCAAGGGGAGGGAGTGTACAGTCACCTGTACTCCACAGTCCGTCCCCTTGCCATGCTGCCTGTGACCTGCGTGGAATCGAATTAAAGATGCATACTGAAGATTGTCACTCAGTTTAGGTAATGATTAAACTTGTAATAATGTTTTGTTTGAGGTTGGACCACCAGGCCGAAGTGTAGGCACTCCCTCCAAATTAGGCTGAATATATGTTAGCACATTGGCGGGGACAGGCCGGGGGCCACACTCTCCTTCTACTATGTTTTTAGACATTGCTGTGTAGTTTGGTACATGTACATATGCAGGTGTGTGTTTGGGGCCAACAATTACTTACCACACAGCCTGAAGTAAGGTGATTCCCTGTAGGGTATATATAAAAAACAAACATGCGGCGCCAATCTCAGCGCGTTACCAATGTAACTCTCTGGTGCCCTTTTAATGAAGTTTTATGCACTTAGATACCTGAGGAAGGTGGTTGTCTCCGCCGAAACGCGTTGTAAAAGGTTTAGATACCTGAGGAAGGCGGTTGTCTCCGCCGAAACGCGTTGTATCCGTTTTTTATATTCTCGCATGTTTTGAGGAATAAAATTTTTTGTGGACAAGAAGTTCTTAAAATCATTACCACGGGGAGCGCGGCCACTATAGAATTGGATTACCTCCTATTGTTACCACGCAGCCTGGCAATCCTGGCACGGAGATCCACAATGCGGCCTGGGCACTTGAATTTCAGATCCGCAATTTTTTTCTGGATCTGTTGGGTGCTTCTCTCCACCCCAGTTTGTGGAGCAGGGACACCTGGATCCGCATCACAGTGCTGCGGTTGCGCAGCCTGGGGTGCCGGTGGTGATGGTGGCCCCAGAAATCATAGCGGTCACACAAGTCAATCAGTATCAATAGCTCCGCCTTCCCCCACATTGCAGTGCGGTGTGTGGCGGCCATGACTATGCTGCTATGTGCAGGGGAAGGGCTGGCACCTTGCAGACAGAGTGAAACTGAAACCAACGTCATGACGTCAGTACGGCCGCTTGCGTGATGTAACAACATTCAAAGTCGCTGTACGCGCAGTGACACGGCATAAACACTTCTGCGGCACCTACAGGACAATACCCCAAGGGTGTTGCGTACCGCAACCTTGTGCGCTGTGTACAGCAATATTCCTTTGTGTGGGTGTATGAGAATGTGCACACTATATCGGACCATACCACACTACACTTTTTTAGCTTTGCGCACTTGTGCGGGCGCGTGATTGTAAATAATAATGAATGATCGTGCAGACGGCGCGTATGTGTAGTGCTGAAGTGACAGCTCATCCAAAATGGCGCCCTGTGAAGGGACAACCAATCGTAACGCAGGAGCTTACACCAATGATAGCTAATGTGGTGCCAGCCAATCAGAACGCATGAGGGTTAACAAATCACAACAGGGGAGGCGAGACACAGATGAATACCTGGCACGCCTACGTGCTAGATTTCGGCATTGCTAATTTCACCACTTCTTAACGATATCGATCATTTAGACACGTCGATTCTGCTCATCCAATGACCCGACATCGTGTGATATGGGGTCCAGTTCTCATATCTGGATATAACGATCTAACCACTTATCGCTAGTCTTATCATGCTGTCACACGCAACGACATCGTAGGAGCGATGCCAAATCAGGCACTTTCCAGCGATATGTTTAAATATATTGTAGCGTGTGACGCCCGCCTATCATATATGGAATGAATAAAAATATTCTTAGTCTAGTACGCTTGTTCAGTGACTTTGGTCCATACATAAATTGGGAGGAACTGTGATAAGAAAAGCCGAAGAGGGGTGGTCCTATTGTGTAATGTGTGTGGGTAATGTGACTCGGGGGCTTACAACTCCTTGTGGTCTCTACATCTGCACGTAAAGATGGGGTGCCCCTCTTAACTGGGCAAGGTTACCTATGCTTTATTGATGCTAAAGGGACTAATGTCCTGGCCCTCTGTACTAGTGGCTCATATGGAATAATTCCCTATAAGATTGCATTGAAGTTTTCATGTGCCCAGCATTTTATAAATAACAATTACCTGCCCAAAATAAAATTTGTGGCTGACATAGTTGGCACAAAGACTCTTATATATATGATATTAACTTTTAATTCCTGTTTATCACCAAAATAATGAATTACATTACCCATTGCTCTTCTATATATCAGAGATAAAGTAATCCTAATGCACATGAGCAGGGAACTGCTTTGTTGCTGCTCTGCTCCCGTAGTTAGAATGACCATAACAAATATGGCGCCGTCGGCCTCAGAGAGCTACTGTGCAGCCGCACACCAACTGCACTATGGGTAATGCACTAAGGACATCACGGCGCAGACCAACTGCACTATGGGTAATGTACTAAGGACGTCACGACGCAACCAACTGCACTATGGGTAATGTACTAAAGATGTCACAGCATGGACCAACTGCACTATGTGTAATGCATTAATGACTAGTGATGGGCGATTCCCCTGATGCTTAGGATCGGTGGGTTCGCCCGAGCTTTTTGTAAAGTTTGAGCTCGGGGCCCGAGATAACGCAAACTTGCCTCCAAACCGCGAGGTTGAACTTTACAGTTATGGGTTGGGGCAGAGGGGCCTGTAAATCAAAGCATAAAATTAATAATAAACATTAAGATTATACTTTCCTGTCAAGATGCATCCTCCCATCCTGCTGCCTCCCGGCCCCTTCTGCTTCCGGGGCCGCTCATTAACTTCCAGGTTTATTCACTCCATTGCTCTGTGCTCTGCAATTTTCGGCCGATGTTGGCAGTGTTCGGGTGGCGACGTCAGGGTTCACCTGAGTTCATGGCCTGAGCCATGAACTCGGGTGAACTTTGACTGTCACTGTCATTCTCAGCCCGCTTCTCCCTCTGTATATACGCTTGTCTATACAGAGCGATGTAGCAGAGCTCAACTAACCTTGTGGACTGCGTCTTGACGGAGGATTTTTTTTCTTTGTAATAAAGATGGAACCTCTTAAAAAATGTTCTCTGTGTTGTTTTTTTTTAACTGTTTGATAGAAGTTCATGGAGGTTATGTCTAATTTGGCGTGACTCCACAAATATCCGGCATAGTGCCAGCTGATAATACAAAGCTGGCTCTTACCCCTTTATTGTCGAGCGTATCACCATCATCAGTGCCGCTGAATGAACCAGGTAAAGCGCCTGGAAATGGCGCTAAGGCTACGTTCATACATAGCATAACTTTCACTTCTTTTTACGGGCATTTTTCCCACAAAAGCGCAGCTGCATCTGCCGGCAAAATGAATGGAAATTCACCTTTACCGTTCATACGCTGCTCTTTTTTCGACCGTGCTTTTGCAGGAGAAAGCGCACACATAAAAAGAATCAACGTGTTAATTCTTTGCGCAAATATGCATGCACTTTCTCCCATAGGCCCCATTATAAGCGCTGGATCATGCATTGTCATTCAGACAATGCCTTTCCCAGCGCCTATAATTGCGGGCGTTGTGGAAATAGCGGAATGTGATGTCAAATAGGGGAGGAATAATCCTGTGCTCCTCTCCCTGTGTGACATGTCGGGCCTGAAGTTTTGCTTTCGCAGTGTATCTACATACACTGCGAAAGCAAAATAAAAGTGAACAAAAGGTATTAAAAATAAAATACTTGCTTCTTCACCGTCTGTCCCGAGTCCCAAGGAGAAAACGTCTGATCGCTGCAAGGACCTTAAAGATGTGATTGGCCAAAATGATCAGCTAATGTGTCACATGACATCATCAGCTGATCATGACGTGCATCATTAGCTGATCGGTTTAAAACGTGTTTTAAACCACTCAGCTGATGCTGTCACGTCACGATCAGCAGATGATGTCACGTGACACATCAGTTGATCAGTTTTGGCGGGTGGTTTAAACCACTCAGCTGATGCTGTCAGGTGACACATCATCTAATCAGTTTGCCTCCGGTCAGCTGATTAAGGTCCTGCAGCGATCAGACATGGACGCCTCACATCCCGGGATACTTGGCAGGAAGGTAAGGATTTTTTATATTTATTATAATAGAAAAAAGCCGGGCAACTAACTCTCTTCAGGGGGTAATTAATGCCTGTGTGGTTGTAAGGCAAGCTAGTCCGGGCGAGTGGTGCAGGCTTGAATCACAGTATATACTGTAGCAACAAAAAAGAGAAAAAAAACACACTCACCAGTCATCGATGCGTGTCAGGAAGTTTTATTCCAAATTATGGGTACATAATGTAAGGAGGGAAGGGGTGCAGTGAAGGACGACGGCACACCGTTTCACGCTGGAGGCACTTCGGCTGGTCCTGTCAAAGTGCCTCCAGGAACAAAACTTCCTGACACGCATCGATGACTGGTGAGTGCGTTTTTTTCTCTTTGTTGCTATTTTGTATATTTAATACACATTGCTTTCTTTCTGTTCACTTTCTCATTTATGTATATACACTGCAAAAGTGAAAGTACACAGATGTCACACGGAAACAGAATTATTCCTGCACCCGTGTGACATCACTTCTCCTCGTGCTCCTGGGGGAAAAATGTGGCCGTAAAAAAAGGGGTGGCAGCCCGTAGCTGTCCGCTTTATCTGCATTGCTGATCAAATATACCGCGAAGCGCTACATCATTTTTTTAATTAGTTATTTATTTTTACACTGCTATATCTGTGAAGGGCCCAACAGCCAATCACAGACACTGTCGCAGATTGGGCGTCTGTGATTGGCTGTTGGATTAACCTGGAATCTGCCCATACTAGAATGTATGGGCTGGTTTCATGTTACTCCAGCAGCCAATCACAGATGTCCACTCTTTGACAGCATCTGTGATTGGCTGTTGGGCACTTCACAGATATAGTAGTGTAAAAATAAATAAATAATTAAAAAAAGATGTAGCACTCCACAGTATTTTTGATTCTCAGTGCAGATAAAATGGACACTCCCAGCTGCCTGGCTTTATCTTGGCTGACAATCAAAATACAGGGAAGCCAATTATTATTTTTTTTAATTATTTACGGTCTCCGCCGTATTTTGATCACCAGCCAGGTAAAACCAGGCAGCTGGGGGCTAGGATTCTCAGTGTGGTAAGGCCTAAGCGTTCTGGGACCCCCACGCTGAAAACCGCAGCCACCCCTGAGAATGGCGCATTGTTTCTTAGTGCCATTTCCAGGCGCTTTACCAGGCTCGTCCAGCGGCCCTGATGGTGGTGGCACGCTGGGTAATAAAAGGGACAGGGCCAGCTTTGTATTGTCAGCTGGCACTAAGCCCAAAATTCATGGCGTCATGCCAAATTAGACATGGTCTCCATGAATTTCTAGTAATCAGTTAAAAAAAAAACACAACTGAAGACCTGTGCTACGGACCTTGTGCACAAACACTATGTGATTGGTATGGGTCCGGTTCAGGTTCACCCATCACTACTATTGATGTCACAGCATGGACCAACTGCACTATGGTTAATGTCACAATGCCCTGCTTAGATTTATATAATTTATAATACACACATATTGTTGTGCACAATTAAATGAACACCCATTAAATATAACTATTAAGTGCACATTAGAATCACATATTTTTTATTATATTACATGGTTTTAAATATATTTAGGCTGCTGGCAGGAATGCAAGAGTGATGTGCTATGGTGAGGCAAAAACCCTTGACACTTGTCGATCCTGACTGATGTGCTGTGATGAGGCAAAACCCTTGACACCCGTTGATCCCTGACCAAACAAGGGTTTGAGCTGGGTGAATTAGCAACCCCTTTTGTAAGCTGCTTAGAGACCATGAAGTGCCTCAATGTTTGGGGTAATCATGATAACCCAGGGTAAGGGTTCTGAATGGTGGCCTCTATATGAGCATAAAGGATGTTTGTGGCCCATTATAAATCCTTTATTAAAGATAAACATGCATTTTGATATATGTTTAACACTGCATACAATGTACAACAATAATATCACAATTATAAATTGCACTATGCACTTTAACCTACCAGGAAGCTGGTTAATAATAAAATTGAATCACACAGAGCGAGAGCAGTGCGGCTAGAATTGCAACACCATTGTTGACAGAGGAGGGTTTCAGGAGAAGTGCACAGGAGCAGAGACTCCAACATGGCGCCATTACTCCACCCCCGATCGCCAAGGTTACTGAACGCTGCAGGACGTGGGTGTAGGCGCAAACCAATATCTGGGACGACAGGCAGCACCGTACACGAGCAGTGGTAATGTAATCACCCAGTACATGTGATTTGCATATAATTATCGATGATATTAACACCCATTGATGCTATGAAGCTTCCAATTAAGGGATAGAGAGTAGTGATGAGCGAGCACTAAAATGCTCGTGTGCTCGATGCTCGGGTCGAGCATCTCGAGATGCTCGGGTGCTCGACCGAGCACCGAGCCCAATGTAAGCCAATTAGTGGCAGGCTCCGCCCACACACTTCCGGCTACAAAACGAGTGTTTCTGGGAAAGGGCGGGAGGGGGGGCTTTTTCAAGTCATCGCAGCATACAACACCTTGCTGTGCCCCCCAGAGGGACCCTAACAATCAATCTGCTCTCTGTGAGGTGCCAGCTCACTGTGTGCACTGAAGGGAGCTGTGTATTTGTGTCAGATCGAGAATTATTAGCGAGGAGTCCGAGCATCTTGGTGGTACTCGGTGCTCGTGCAAGTAACAAGTAGCGCCGAGCATGCTCGCTCATCACTAATAGAGAGTAACTGGAGATTGAAAAAGATAGGTTTATTTATGAATGTTTTATTAACATAAAGTAATATGTTGGCACAGTGTATATGATGTAAAAAGGACAAATGTGGACATGTTAAGAATGATTTTATTCTATATATTATTATTATTATTATTATACACTAGATGGCGACCCGATTCTAAAGAATCGGGTAGTCTAGAATCCATATATAGTTTATTTACTAATAGTTATGGGAGTGCGGTGAAATGAATTGTGTGTATACAGGCGGCTCTGTGGGTAGCACAGTATACGGTGGCTCAGTGGTTAGCACTGCGCGGTGGCTCAGTGGTTAGCACTGCGCGGTGGCTCAGTGGTCAGCACTGCGCGGTGGCTCAGTGGTTAGCAGTGAGTGCGGTGGCTCAGTGGTTATCAGTGAGTGCGGTGGCTCAGTGGTTATCAGTGAGTGCGGTGGCTCAGTGGTTAGCAGTGAGTGCGGTGGCTCAGTGGTTAGCAGTGAGTGCGGTGGCTCAGTGGTTAGCAGTGAGTGCGGTGGCTCACTGGTTAGCAGTGAATGCGGTTGCTCAGTGGTTAGCAGTGAGTGCGGTGAGATTGGTCAGCGCAGCGCCATGAGCAGAGTGGTCAGCGCAGCGCCGTGGGCAGAGTGGTCGGCGCAGCGCCGTGGGCAGAGTGGTCGGCGCAGCGCCGTGGGCAGAGTGGTCAGCGCAGCGCCGTGGGCAGAGTGGTCAGCACAAACATACACACACACACACACACACATACACACACTACGCTATACTTAGCACTGACCCTGCGTCTTCCCCGCCGCCTGGATCCTGAGTCGACATGTCACCGCCCTTCGGACGACTGGATTCAATATGTCGTCCAGGTAGTTTGGCGAGACATCTTGGACGCTATATTGGATCTAGTAGTTTGGGGGCGGCGACATGTCGACTGAGGATCCAAGCAGCGGATGCAGGACCGGTGGTAAGTATAGCGAAGTGTGTGTGTGTGTGTGTATGTGTGTGTACAAAGTTGAGGGAAGTGCGGACAAAGTGACGGAAGTGCCTACATGCACAGATATATACACATACTGTACATTGCATATGGAGGGGTGAGGAGAGCGGAGGCTGGAGGGCAGAGGACAGGGAGAGGAGAGCGGAGGCTGGAGGGCAGAGGACAGGGAGAGGAGAGCGGAGGCTGGAGGGCAGAGAACAGGGAGAGGAGAGCGGAGGCTGGAGGGCAGAGGACAGGGAGAGGAGAGCGGAGGCTGGAGGACAGAGGACAGGGAGAGGAGAGCGGAGGCTGGAGGGCAGAGGACAGGGAGAGAAGAGCGGAGGCTGGAGGGCAGAGGACAGGGAGAGGAGAGCGGAGGCTGGAGGGCAGAGGACAGGGAGAGGTGAGCGGAGGCTGGAGGGCAGAGGAGAGCGGAGGCTGGAGGGCGGAGGCTGGAGGTCAGAGGACAGGGAGAGGAGAGCGGAGGCTGGAGGGCAGAGGACATGGAGAGGAGAGCGGAGGCTGGAGGGCAGAGGACAGGGATAGGAGAGCGGAGGCTGGAGGGCAGAGGAGAGTGGAGGCTGGAGGGCGGAGGCTGGAGGGCAGAGGACAGGGGAGAGGAGAGCGGAGGCTGGAGGGCAGAAGACAGGGGAGGCTGGAGGGCAGAGGAGAGGGGAGGCTGGAGGGCAGAGGAGAGGGGAAGCTGGAGGGCAGAGGACAGGGAGAGGAGAGCGGAGGCTGGAGGGCAGAGGACAGGGAGAGGAGAGCGGAGGCTGGAGGGCAGAGAACAGGGAGAGGAGAGCGGAGGCTGGAGGGCAGAGGACAGGGAGAGAAGAGCGGAGGCTGGAGGGCAGAGGACAGGGAGAGGTGAGCGGAGGCTGGAGGGCAGAGGAGAGCGGAGGCTGGAGGGCGGAGGCTGGAGGGCAGAGGACAGGGAGAGGAGAGCGGAGGCTGGAGGGCAGAGGACATGGAGAGGAGAGCGGAGGCTGGAGGGCAGAGGACAGGGATAGGAGAGCGGAGGCTGGAGGGCAGAGGAGAGTGGAGGCTGGAGGGCGGAGGCTGGAGGGCAGAGGACAGGGGAGAGGAGAGCGGAGGCTGGAGGGCAGAGTACAGGGGAGGCTGGAGGGCAGAGGAGAGGGGAGGCTGGAGGGCAGAGGAGAGGGGAGGCTGGAGGGCAGAGGACAGGGAGAGGAGAGCGGAGACTGGAGGGCAGAGGACAGGGAGAGGAGAGCGGAGGCTGGAGGGCAGAGGACAGGGAGAGGAGAGCGGAGGCTGGAGGGCAGAGGACAAGGAGAGGAGAGCGGAGGCTGGAGGGCAGAGGACAGGGAGAGAAGAGCGGAGGCTGGAGGGCAGAGGACAAAGAGAGGTGAGCGGAGGCTGAAGGGCAGAGGAGAGCGGAGGCTGGAGGGCGGAGGCTGGAGGGCAGAGGACAGGGAGAGGAGAGCGGAGGCTGGAGGGCAGAGGACATGGAGAGGAGAGCGGAGGCTGGAGGGCAGAGGACAGGGATAGGAGAGCGGAGGTTGGGGGGCAGAGGAGAGTGGAGGCTGGAGGGCGGAGGCTGGAGGGCAGAGGACAGGGGAGAGGAGAGCGGAGGCTGGAGGGCAGAGGACAGGGGAGGCTGGAGGGCAGAGGAGAGGGGAGGTTGGAGGGCAGAGGAGAGGGGAGGCTGGAGGGCAGAGGACGGAGAGGAGAGCGGAGGCTGGAGGGCAGAGGATAGGGAGAGGAGAGCGGAGGCTGGAGGGCAGAGGACAGGGAGAGGAGAGCGGAGGCTGGAGGGCAGAGGAGAGGGAGAGGAGAGTGGAGGCTGGAGGGCAGAGGAGAGCGGAGGCTGGAGGGCGGAGGCTGGAGGGCAGAGGACAGGGAGAGGAGAGCGAAGGCTGAAGGGCAGAGAACAGGGAGGGGAGAGCGGAGGCTGGAGGGCAGAGGACAGGGGAGAGGAGAGCGGAGGCTGGAGGGCAGAGAAGAGGGAGAGGAGAGCGGAGGCTGGAGGGCAGAGGACAGGGAGAGGAGAGCGGAGGCTGGAGGGCAGAGGACAGGGAGAGGAGTGCGGAGGCTGGAGGGCAGAGGAGAGTGGAGGGCAGAGGCTGGAGGGCAGAGGACAGGGAGAGGAGAGCGGAGGCTGGAGGGCAGAGGAGAGGGGAGGCTGGAGGGCAGAGGACAGGGGAGGCTGGAGGGCAGAGGAGAGCAGAGGCTGGAGGGCAGAGGCACAGCTGTAATGACAGAGATAGGCGTGGCATGCTGGGAGCTGTGGTGCCACACACTGCTCTGTGACCTGGCTGCAGCTCCTTCGTGCACCTCAGTGAGGACAGGTTATCCCCAGGAGCCGGCTTCCTTTCCTCTCCTCCTCCGTTCCTCCCTCCGTGTGTGTTCCCTTCGGTGTCGGGTTCTTCCTGGAGCTGCCTTCTCCTCCTTCTCACTGAGCAGCCACCTGAAGGAGGCATGGAGAAGCTGCACCTCCAGGGGGCTGCGGGGGCCATAGATGACTACGTGGAGTCCAGGAGGTGAGGAGAGGGTGCAGACTGTGCGCGGGATAAGGCGCCATTGCTGGCTTTGACAGACAGTAGAGTGTATTCTGTGAAGACTCGCAAAGCCTTTGCGAGTTAGGCTTTGCGAGGCAGCCACGGACACGACGACGGAAACAGTGCCGAAAGTTACGGAAGTGCGTTAGGGTGATTATATATTAGATGTTTAAATTGGGGATGTAATTAGAAAATTAAGGACGTTGTATAAAAATCTGGGCAAAACCAGCATGTGACCGTTAGTCAAAGGGTGTGTGTGTCTGAAGCGTTGCCAATTGTACCTAGCGCCAGATTAAAGGCTTGTATTTCATAAGACTTATGGAGTGCTGCAGCCTTTTCTTTACTAGAAGTACGTATAAGGAGTTCTGAAGACAGCTCAACTTGATTTGCACCCTTTTATTGGCAGTGATGCTCGCCTTTTTTCCTAATCTATCTATCTATCTAGTATGTATCAAAAAACTGCAAAGCACTCGTTACACGGTGCGAAAGGTGCAAAGCTGTGCTGCTGGATCAACATGCAACAAAAAACAAAAAATCACTGCTGCACTCAGTCTAACCAACAAGTGTGTGCTGACAAGCAATAATGGTTTGAGAAAAAAATTAAAAAACATAATTTTTTTCTAAAAAACTCAGTATTCACTTTTTTTATTAAAAGCTGGGGCTCTTGGTACACTCATTGGCCAATGTATGCCTGCCCTCCGGCCACGTCTCGGCGGCCCCGGGGTCCGGAGGGTCCTGCGCTGACATCCCTGCCAGATCCTTGTCCGTGGACTCCCTGGTCCTTCTGACCTCATCCTGATCCCTGAGCACCTGGGGTCGGTGGGGGTGCAATCTGCAGCTGGGTGGAGCCAGCAACTCCACCTTGTCTAGTATATATCAAAAACTGCAAAGCACTCGTTACACTGTGCGAAAGGTGCAAAGCTGTGCTGCTGGATCAACATGCAACAAAAAACAAAAAATCACTGCTGCTTGTTGGTTAGACTGAGTGCAGCAGTGATTTTTTGTTTTTTGTTGCATATCTATCTATCTATTTATCTATCTAGTATAGAAAAAAAGTTTCAAAAAGTTGTTACCTCTGGTGCTTTACATCAGTTCCAGGTGGGTATCAACCATCAACATACCATATATGTATAAAAAATGAACTGCAGCACTCGTCTTTACTTTCTCCTTAGGCTGAGGTCACACATAGAAATCCGTTTTTGGAAGTGATTTCCATGACCAACCCGTTTTTTTTTTTGGGTGCTTTTTGAGCCTCCTACACCCCTGAACGTTTTTGGACTTAGTCATTTTTTGACCAAAATTCTCAAAAAAACAGATCCGTTTTTTCATAGGGCCCATGTTAAAAATTTATTTTTTTTGAAAAACGGACCTCAAAAACGTTGCTAGCAACGTTTTTGGCTCAAAAACGGACATAGCAATGTTTTTAGGTGCAGAAAAAAACAGACAGGGTGTATATTACATCCAATCCGTTTTTCTATCAGTTTTTGGACTTAGAAAACAAAATGCCAAAAATGAAGCCAAAAACGGACCATGGGCTTATGTGTGACCCTAGCCTTATGCCTTTATTGGCCCTCAGGTGAACATGGCCATGTTCACCTGCAGTTCATTTTTATACATCTATCTATCTATCTATCTATCTATCTATCTATCTATCTATCTATCTATCTATCTATCTATCCACAATATAAGAAAAATTGGAGCAGCACTTCTTCCTGATAAGGCGGGTGAAAATTCAGCCCAGAGTGGGGTTCAGTTACTCCTCTATACAGGCCATAAATGAAAAACGGACTACAGCACTCCTTTTAGATGTTTTCAGACTTTATTGGCCTTCAGACAAAGGTGCGACGTTTCAGTCACTGGCTGGAAGAAAGTCAATGGGACTGAAACGTCGCACCTTTGCCTGAAGGTCAATAAAGGCTGAATACATCTAAAACGAGTGCTGCAGTCCATTTTTCATCTATCTATCTATCTATCTATCTATCTATCTATCTATCTATCTGTCTGTCTGTCTGTCTGTCTATCTATCTATCTATCTATCTATCTATCTATCTATCTATCTATCTATCTTATCTATTCATCCAACTATGAAGAACCGTAAACCTGTCAACCGGCGACCTGTGATAAGGCTGGATCGCGCCGTGTGACATCGCCAGAGCGATGTCGGCGGCGATCCAGCCTATACCGCAGCGTTACTGCGGATCGCTCGCTGGGCTGAGCCCAGCCCAGCGAGCGATGTCACCGGCCGCAGCGATGCTGTGTGACAGCTGGCCAGCGATGTCGGAAGCGAGCGGGCACCCGCGCATCGCTTCCGACATCGATGGCCAGATCGTGCTGTGTGACAGCACCTTTAGTCATGCAATCACTGACCAGTCTTGCCTCTTTTTATGCACCTTAATCTCATTACATCAATTATTTAAATTGTTATACAATACTGTGGTAATTACATTACAAATACAATGTGTCTCTCAAAAAATTCATAATCTATACTGTGCACCAATACACCTTTCATTTTGTCATTCCATTAAAATTCCCATACATTATATGTACTTCTACTGTGCTTTTTTAAATAATGAACCAACCCTAATTGGAAGCCTTAATTGATTAATCATATGTAAAACCACTACAGTTATAATTATTATTTACATAATTTTGTTAGGAGCCCTCCACTGCTAGGTCTCCATAGTCACAGGTGGAGGGGGAAGCTACAGAGTCTGTAATTAAAACCACAAGATCCCAATCATACCACCCTACTACTCCTCTCATCCACTAATAGACCAACATAAGAGAGGGACAATAACCGCATTTTATCTGGGTTCCGGGTATGGCTTTGCCTGGGAGGAAGGCCTCTATGCAGATGTATTTGTGGGGAGGAGAGAAGTGGAGCCGCATCTCCCATAAGGCCACCCAGACCGCAATTTATACAAAGACAATATCATCACCGATGAACGTCATGCGGGACCCCGGGGTTGGTATGCGATCCGGGTCAGCAAATGTTAAATTGCTTAAATCCCGGTATTGTGTGCATTGTAAATAGTTATTCCTGAAAATTGTATATAGATGTATATTGTGTGTATTTTTTCTTGCAGAAAATGTAAAAGGCTCACATGGACAATGATGTGAACTTTTAGCTAGGAGCCTGATTGGACTTAAGTCAGAGACTCTATACCAGGCCCCGTTTCGCCATTGTAGATTAAGAAATGGTTTGCTTGCAACGTTCTAAAAGTATGGTGCCTCCTGCAAAGGAAGAAAGAATGCGTATTGTTTGATGTGATGTTATTGACTCACCGTAAGCCAGGTTCTCAGGTCTCAGGCGCTGGCTGTGGTCAGTCCAACATCTGTCCCATAGCTACTCCTTTCATCCATCTCCGCTGCCCTGAGGTAAAGTGCCACCTGTGGGGAGCTGTAATACCCTGATCTGCATCACTTCACCTCAGCGGCTGGCATTCGCAGCCCTGGTATCCTAATTACCAGGTACTACAGGTGGCGTCACGTACTCTTTTTCCCCTGTAAATATTAACCCCCCCCCCCCACCATCTAACAAATGACAACCAGGGCACGGAACCCGACCACCCATGATTTCCCCAGTTAAATTCATCAAACCCAAGCCCGGTATCCGAGTACCCCTTGCCCTGGGCTAATCACTATCCTACCGTAATGTATGGGTACATCAATAGTTGTGAAGGAGTTAATCAACACATTTATATCTTGTATTTACTGTTGCATTCACATTTTAATTAATATGCAAATAAGGTGAGGTGCTCTTATAGTTACAGAGCATTTAAGGAGTCACTGCCCCAGCTCAGCCCCACCCTATTTAGCTTGATTGTTAGCTTACTTTCTATGAGTCATCAGGTGCCAAGCTAGGAAATCAGATATTTCTATCCTACGAGGACAACTCTGTTAAGTATAGGCAAATGTCTTGTGCTAGAAATTAGGCATTTAAAGGGAACCTGTCAGCTCATTTTACCCCCCTATCCTACCACAACCAGCCCCTGCACCTTGCTAGCTCCTCCCTAACCATCCCTCTCTGACCTACACTGTGAATTATTAGGCAAGTTGTATTTTAGAGGATTATTTTTATTATTGATCAACAACTATGTTCTCAATCAACCCAAAAGACTCATAAATATCAAAGCTTAATATTTTTGGAAGTTGGAGTGTTTTTTTTTTAGATTTGGCTATCTTAGGAGGATATCTGTTTGTGCAGGTAACTATTACAGTGCAGAATTATTAGGCAACTGTATAAAAAACAAATATGTTCCCATCTCACTTGTTAATTTTCACCAGATAAACTAATATAACTGCACAAAATTTAGAGGAAAACATTTCTGACATGCTAAAATAAAACCCCAAAAAATTAGTGACCAATATAGCCACCTTTCTTTATGATGACACTCAACAGCCTTCCATCCATAGATTCTGTCAGTTGCTTGATCTGTTTACTATCAACATTGCATGCAGCAGCCACCACAGCCTCCCAGACACTGTTCCCAGAGGTGTATTGTTTTCCCTCCCTGTAGAGCTCACATTTTAGGAGGGTTCTCTAGAGGGTTCAGATCAGGTGAACAAGGGGGCATGTCATTATTTTTTCTTCTTTTAGACCTATATTCGCCTGCCATGCTGTGGAGTAGTTGGATGCATGTGATGGAGCATTGTCCTGAATGATATCATGTTTTTCTTGAACAATACCGACTTCTTCCTGTACCACTGCTTCAAGAAGTTGTCTTCCAGAAGCTGGCAGTAGGTCCGGGAGTTGAGCTTCACTCCATACTCAGCCCAAAAAGGTCCTACAAGTTCATCTTTGATGACACCAGCCCATACCAGTACCCCACCTCCACCTTGCTGGCGTCAGAGTGGAGCTCTCTGCCCTTTACTGATCCAGCCTCTGGCCCATCCATCTGGCCCATCAAGAGTCACTCTCATTTTAACAGTCCATAAAACCTTTGAAAAATCAGTCTTAATATATTTCTTGGCCCAGTTTTGACGTTTTATCTTATGCTTCTTGTTCAAAAGTGGTCGTTTTTCAGCCTTCCTTACCTTGGCCATGTCCCTGAGTATAGCACACCTTGTGCTTTTTGATATTCCAGTAACATTGCAGCTCTGAACTATGGCAAAACTGGTGGCAAATGGCATCTTGGCAACTTCATGCTTGATTTTCCTGAATTCATGGGCAGTTATTTTGTGCCTTTTTCGCCCAACACACTTCTTGCGACCCTGTTGGCTATTTGCCATGAAACACTTGATTGTTCAGTGATCACGCTTCAAAAGTTTGGCAATTTCAAGACTGCTGCATCCCTCTGCAAGACATCTCACAATTTTGGACTTTTCAGAGCCCGTCAAATCTCTCTTCTGACCCATTTTCCCTATGGAAAGACATTTGCCTAATAATTAAGCACACCTTATATAGGGTGTTGATGTCATTACACCATACCCCTCCTCATTACAGAGATGCACATCACCTGATTTATGTAATTGGTAGTTTGCTCTCAAGCCTATACAGCTTGGAGTAGGACAACATGTATAAAAAGTATCGTGATCAAAATACTCATTTGCCTAATAATTCTGCACACCTTATACAGAGTGTTGATGTCATTACACCACACCCCTCCTCATTATAGAGATGCACATCACCTGATTTACTTAATTGGTAGTTGGCTCTCAAGCCTATACAGCTTGGAGTAGGACAACATGTATAAAAAGTATCATGTGATCAAAAAACTCATTTGCCTAATAATTCTGCACACAGTGTAAAACTGCACTATAAAGCTTTAGAAAAACTATTTAATAACTTACATATTCCTATAGTAATGAGGACTCTAGTCTACAGCGTAGACTGAGATGGATGGTCTCCTTGTTTACACTCTTCCTCCTCTCACAGGCTCTTAGCATGCCCCGCTGAACATCATGATTTCTTTTCTTCTCGCCTCCTGTTTTGAAATCCGGGCTCCTCCTCATAGTATAACATGGAGCCAGAATGTCAGTTCCAGTCCTACCCAGTGTGCGGTGTATGGGCTGTACGGTCCAGCTCAGGCACATGTGCAATGCGCATATTGAAGCCGAGCCGTGCACCTGAAAAGGCCCCAAAATGCACTGGACCAGAACTGACTTCCAGCTGCACGTCATACTATCAGGAGAAGGCTAAAATTTCAAAACAGGGGGCGAGAAGAGAATGAATGATGATGCCCAGTGGGACGTGATAAGAGCCTGCAAGGGGGGAAGAAAGGACACCTAGAGACAGCCCATCTCAGTCTACGACGTGCCCTGGAGCCCTCATTGTCATAGGAATATGTAAGTTATTAAATCATTTTTCTAAAGCTTTATAGTGCAGTTTTAGGTCAGAGATGGAGGGTTAGGGTTGAGCTAGCAAGGTGCAGAGACAGGTAGTGGTAGTATAGGGGGTAAAATGAGATGACAGGTTCCCTTTAAGTTATGTCATCACATTGGCCTAGAGTGACTGAATACCAAATTGGAACTGGCAAAGACTAAGGCTATGTGCATATGTTGAGTACTTGTTGAGTTTTTTATCTCAGTATTTGTAAGAAAAATCAGACGAGGAAGAGTATAATAGAAACATGTCACCACTTTTGCATTTTTTTTACCTACTCCTGGTTTTGGCTTACAAACACTGAGGTAAAAAAAATTACTAAACACTCAACATGTGCACGTGGCCTGAGGTACACTATTCACTTATCGATAAAGCGTTAATGTTGACTATTTTACTTAGTGTTAACTGTGGATTATTGGTCGAAAGCAACAAAAATTAAAGAGCTTTTCAAGTTTTGCTATGATGCCCCATGGCTAACACCAGTTTTAATTATTACTACTATGCTGTGACACCATTTTACACATGGTGATATTTTTGTGTGCACCATTCCTGCATTTGATTATCATTTGCATTATCCTTGTAATGTGACATAATTGTTTACATTTTTCTTAGATTCTGACTTGACTGTTAACTGTGCAGTGATGTATTAATTTATTTGAATTTAAAACATTTTCAGAATTGTTTTCAAGTTTGCTAAACCTTTTTGTAAAAGTAAAAGTAATCACTTATCACAGATTCACTTAGTGGGCTGCTTGCTGAAATCACAGTTTTATCTGGGGAGATCTACAGTACTAGTTCACTGAATACTGTATATAACCCTGCCCACATCTCTGATTGGCAGCTTTCTGTGTACAATGTCTATATGCATAAAGCTGCCACTCATTGGTGTTGAAATGTGGCACCCCAGGGTCCGGGTGAGAATGATACACCTGGGGCAGTGAAGGATCTCCACATCAGGTAAGCCTGCATACAACAGCTTCCACTCCATACCTGAAGGGGGAGCTCTACAAGCCGAGTTCAGGCGAGGTCCCCTATAAAATTCAGGCTTGGAGATAGAGTCAGCAGTTCAGTTCCAGAGAGGACTGTGAAGATGTCCTGGTGACAAAGCTGCGCTAAGCCCGGACCAGTGAGAGCCGTTAGCCAACATGATGGACCCAAGAGCGAGGGTCGGAGGCAAAGAATAGTTGTAAGGCGGAGTGGAGCCATACCGGTTCACCCCAGAAGAACAGTGTTAAACCCGGACACCAGTGTCCGAGACTGTGAAGGAACTAACCGCCTAGCCTTAAAGACCGGAGGCCAGGGAGACTCCAGATCTCCTGGCCACAGCAGCACCTGAAGGCAAAGCCGCTTCTCAGAGCTCAGGAACCTCAGGGAGTGCAGCGGTGCCCCGCCGAAGAGCTCACGCCGCCTGCTACACAGGTGAAGACAGTAGGAGCGGGTCAGGGCCTAGCTTTAGGCAGCCTAAGACCAAAACAGACACAATACCACAGGGAGGCCTAATAATTTGCCGGGTGTGGAGATCCAGATCTGCTTTCAGACCACCCGGACCTGTAACATCAGTGACGGTACCCTGGACTGTACCTGCAACATCAGTAAAGGTATGGAAACCTCCTGTTTGTGACTGTTATTGCAGACCCTGATCCTGCTCCCTTCATAGACTGTCCTGCAACTTCTAACTTCTTTAACTGCCTCGGGGATCCCGCTCCACCTACGGGGAGCGTGACCATCTGACTGCCCTACCATCACCCTGGAGGTCTGACCCGCAGCTTCAGTAACCATACCGGAACTGTTGGTGGCATCACAAACTATTTAAATTATTTTTACTGACTTTTAGCGACCACTAGGGCCACGGAGCCGGGCACAGGCCAATGTGACATTCCCCATGAATCAATGCCTGGAACCGAGTACCCCACGGCCCTGGGGTGGATCAGCTTCATTATATGGATCTCATAAATTCGGGGGGACTACATGGCATCAGGTTTACTAATCCTCTAGTGATAATCTCATTCAACAAACAGCCCAGTAAGTAACACAGCACTAAAATCATGGACTCAGCCCCTGCAGTCTGCTCTCAGTTTTGATGGCAATTTTATGGCAATGTATTCCTTTAAATATAATATTGCTCTTGTTGTCAGTATGTTACTGCATTCTGTTTTGCAGAAGTAATTTCTGATGTCAGAATATTGTGCATTAAGTAGAATACAAAATGGTGACAGATGTTCACCCAAAACTGATGAGATAGTATATTTTAGAATTTTACTCTTTGTATAAACAAGTAATTTCAGTGAAAACGCAGCTAGAATCTTGATTGTAACGATGCTGCAACTCTTCATGTTTTCACTGTATTATTGAACTCAAAGCTAAATAGCCGACCTGGGAAGAAATCAGAAGATACAAGTGAAGTAAATTTATTTTCCTAAATAATAAGATATGTTGCAGAGGGACACTAAAATGGATAAATTCCCTAACATGTATATAACTTGACAGGTTTTTAAGCCTCCAGTGCTGATCCAGATAATGGTAACAATATATAACAATGATTTAGTGAGTTAATAAAAAAATACCTGGAGGGAATGTGCTTAGCAAGAACTTAATTAAAAGACTAACCGATAAAATTACACGTAAGATAATACATTTTCAAGTGTGAACATTTTTTACATTTAAATATTAATTTTATAAACCGCTTTAAAGCTTTTCTGTGAACACCAAACGTTCCTATAGAGTGTGCCTCCTTTGTTGATGTTACGTATGTGTTGGAACCACTTTCACCACTTTAGGGCTCGGACACACTCATCCGAGTTTGACGGACGAGACTCGGAACAGGCTGGAGCAGTGACCCAGAGCGGCCTCTCCCTCTCTGCACGGGGAATGCGATACTGCACAGAAACACAAACAGCTGACATTCCCCGTGCAGAGAGGGAGAGGCCGTTCAGGGTCATTGCTCCAGCCTGTTCCGAGTCTCGTCCGAGAGACTAGCATGTAACTGGGAGAGTGTGTCCGAGCCCTTAGGATTAGACCATTTTCCACCTCCTTGACCAGGCACATGTGCAAGGTTTTTTTTTTTGTAAATGCACTTTAAACTGCACTTAAACATGTTATCATCTATATATTTAAATGAGTTTTAGCTATTTTTTGGGGGGTTACAATGGGCTTAATATTTGTCATTTTTACGTTCCTTTATTTTCTACTGATATTGGAGAAAAATGTAAAGAAATATAGAAAATGTGCCTATTATTCACAATTTCTATTTTTCTGACTACAAAGGACCATTAAAAACATTTAAAATTTTGCTTTTCTGTCGAAATAATTTTTAAATATTGAACATATTTTTTTCAATGGGTGGGACTATAAACCATAATTTGGACAAGCGGAGACTCTTTTTTTTTAATTTTATTTATATTCCTTCCTTTGTTATTTACTTACTTATTTATTTTTAAGCTATTTCACATATTGTGCACCCTATAATGTCTTTAAAGACCTTTGAATGTCATGGGATCTTCCCACCAATTTTGATAACAGCCAAAATAAAGCTACCAGCACTGGTCTGCAGGCAGGAGTTGTCTGCTGTACCTTAGTTAGCGAAGAGAAACAGGGGGTACCCCACAGCTTTTTAAAGAGGACCTGTCACCCCCCCCAAGTATTTCAATCAAAATGCAGTACTGAATGCAGCATGTATGCTGCATTCAGGCAAGGGGTCACCCATGTGTGTGTGATCTTTTTAGCCCTAAATACAGCCTTCTGAAAATGTGTAGTAAAATGTCAGGAGGGCATTACCAGCACCAGGAGTTATCTCCTTCCTGGGGGCTATTCCCCACTTGCCACCAGTTTTGCCCTATTTCAGAGCTGCAACGTTACTGGAGTATGAAAAAGTAGAAGGTGTGCTATACTCAGGGACATGGCCAAGGTAAGGAATGCTGAAAAATGACCACCTTTGAACAAGAAACATAAGATAAAACGTCAAGACTGGGCCAAGAAATATCTTAAGACTGATTTTTCAAAGGATTTCTGGACTGTTAAAATGAGAGTGACTCTTGATGGGCCAGATGGATGGGCCAGAGGCTGGATCAGTAAAGGGTAGAGAGCGCCACTCCGACTCAGACGCCAGCAAGGTGGAGGTGGGGTACTGGAATGGGCAGGAATCATCAAAGATGAACTTGTGGGACCTTTTCGGGTTGAGGATGGAGAGCAGCTCAACTCCCGGATCTACTTCCAGTTTCTGGAAGACAACCTCTTCAAGCAGTGGTACAGGAAAAAGTCGTTATCATTCAAGAAAAACATGATTTTCGTGCAGGACAATGCTCCATCACATGCATCCAACTACTCCACAGCTTGGCTGGCCAGTAAAGGTCTAAAAGAAGAAAAAATAGTGACATGGCCCCCTTGATCACCTGATCTGAACCCCATAGAGAACCTGTGGTCCCTCCTAAAATGTGAGATCTACAGGGAGGGAAAACAGTACACCTCTTGGAACAGCGTCTGGGAGGCTATGGTGGCTGCTGAACGCAATGTTGATCGTAAACAGATCAAGCAACTGACAGAATCTATGGATGGAAGGCTATTGAGTGTCATCATAAAGAATGGTGGCTATATTGGTCACTAATTTTTTGGGGTTTTGTTTTTGCATGTCAGAAATGTTTTTTTCTAAATTTTGTGCAGTTATATTAGTTTACCTGGTGAAAATAAACAAGTGAGATGGGAATATATTTGTTTTTTATTAAGTTGCCTAATAATTCTGCACAGTAATAGTTACCTGCACAAACATATATCATCCTAAAATAGCCAAATCTATAAAAACCCCACTCCAAAATCCAAAAATATTAAGCTTTGATATTTATGAGTCTTTTGGGTTGATTGAGAACATAGTTGTTGATCAATAATAAAAATAATCCTCTAAAATACAACTTGCCTAATAGTTCTGCACACAGTGTATTTGGAGGAGAAATAAGAGCAACTAAATAGTTTATACAGCTCGTCACCACCAATTCATCTAGAATGTTGAATAAGGCTAGTGAGCAATGCACAGACAGGTCCAAGATTAATCCTACTATATAATCACCTTATCGTGTCTGTCTTTCTGTAACGGAAATCCCATGTCGTTGATTGGTCGCTGCTGAGCATGGTGACCAATCAGCGTCAGGCGTAGTCCGCCCGTGAGTTGGCGCGGCATTTGAACCACGCACGCCAAAGCGGGTCATCTCCTACCACACGAAGGTCAGTGGCGACACAGCGGGGAGATGACCGGTGCCAGACGGTCATTTCCCGGCTGCTCGCAGCGGAAGTACCTTGACCGGCACTAGCGATGTCGCTCAGTGTGACACACAGCAGTGCCCAGGCCCCCGCTGTGATATGGCTGATCCTGTCACAGAAGTCAGTGGCGATGCAGCCGATGGATGACCGGCATTAGACGCAGCTGGGAGATGACCGGCGCCAGACGGTCATTTCCCGCCTGCTCGCAGCGGAAGTCCCCCGACCGGCACTAGCGATGTCGCTCAGTGTGACACACAGCAGTGCCCAGGCCCCCGCTGTGATATGGCTGATCCTGTCACAGAAGTCAGTGGCGATGCAGCTGGTGGATGACCGGCATTAGTCGGTCATCTCCCAGCTGCTCGCAGCGGAAGTACCCCGACTAGTGCTACTGATCTCGCTCAGTGTGACAATCTAACCAGCGACCACATACTGACACTCCAACGAGCCCTACCAGGTCACATAGTTTGTCGGGCTCGCTGGAGCGTCGCCAAGTGTGACAGTACCTTACTGATCACTGGTGAGGTGTCATACGTGCAGATATATTGAACGAAGCCGCGTCGCTGATTGGGGAAAATCCTATGTATTCATTGCATTATTTTTAAATCTTTATAAGTAAACTACATATATATTCTAGAATACCCGATGCGTTAGAATCGGGCCACCATCTAGTGCTATAATAATACACTTGTGCATATACCCAAAATCTGTATTCTAAACATATGGAATGAAATGAAATAAAGTGATTTCACATTTGCAAGAAGCAATATCCATAGTATAGTGTTTCATGGGGGTAAAAAGACCTAAAAGACCATGTATTTGGAGCATATCTATAGGCCATATGCTATTTTTATATGAATTGCTATCCCATACAGTTGTGGCCAAAAGTATTGACACTCCTGCAATTCTGTCAGATAATACTCACTTTCTTCCTGAAAATTATTGCAATCAATTGGTATTATTATCTTCAATTAATTTGTCTTCAAAGAAAAAACACAAAAAGAATTGTTGGCAATAACTAAATCACACTTGCAGCCAGTTGACATGGATTAAAGTTGACTCAACCTCTGTCCTGTGTCCTTGTGTGTAACACATTAAGCATGGAGAAAAGAAAGAAGGCCAAAGAACTGTCTGAGGACTTGAGAAACCAAATTATGAGTAAGCATGAGCAATCTCAAGGCTACAAGTCCATCAACAAAGACCTGAATGTTCCTGTGTCTACCATGCGCAGTGTCATCAAGAAGTTTAAAGCCCATGGCACTGTGGCTAACTTCCCTAGATGTGGACGGAATAGAAAAATTGAGAAGAGATTTCAACGCAAGATTGTGCGGATGGTGGATAAAGAACATCGACTAACATCCAAACAAGTTCAAGCTGCCCTGCAGTCCGAGGGTACGGCAGTGTCAACCCGTACTATCCGTCGGCGTCTGAATGAAAAGGGACTGTATGGTAGGATACCCAGGAAGACCCCACTTCTTACCCCGAGACATAAAAAAGCCAGGCTGGAGTTTGCCAAAACTTACCGGAGAAAGCCTAAAACGTTTTGGAAGAATGTTCTCTGGTCAGGTGAGACAAAAGTAGAGCTTTTTGGGCAAAGGCATCAACATAGAATTTACAGGAGAAAAAAAGAGGCATTCAAAGAAAAGAACACGGTCCCTGCAGTCAAACATGGTGGAGGTTCCCTGATGTTTTGGGGTTGCTTTGCTGCCTCTGGCACTGGACTACTTGACCGTGTGCATGGCATAATGAAGTCTGAAGACTACCAACAAATTTTGCAGCATAATGTAGGGCCCAGTGTGAGAAAGCTGGGTCTCCCTCAGAGGTCATGGGTCTTTCTTCCAGAAGGACAATTACCCAAAACACACTTCAAAAAGCACTAGAAAATGGTTTGAGAGAAAGCACTGGAGACTTCTAAGGTGGTCAGCAATGAGTCCAGACCTGAATCCCATAGAACACCTGTGGAAAGATCTAAAAATGGCAGTTTGGGGAAGGCACCCTTCAAATATCAGGGACCTGGAGGAGTTTGCCAAAGAAGAATGGTCTAAAATTCCAGCAAAGCATTGTAAGAAACTCATTGATGGTTACCGGAAGCGGTTGATCGCAGTTATTTTGGCTAAATGTTGTGCAACCAAGTATTAGGCTGAGGGTGCCAATACTTTTATCTGGTCCATTTTTGGAGTTTTGTGTGAAATGATCAATGTTTGGCTTTTTGCTTCATTCTCTTTTGTGTTTTTTCATTGAAGACAAATTAAATGAAGATAATAATACCAAAGAATTTGTGATTGCAATCATTTTCAGGAAGAAACTGAGTATTATCTGACAGAATTGCAGGGGTGTCAATACTTTTGGCCACAACTGTAAGTATAGAGGAGATGGCCTCACATGTTGTTTACGCTCTACAATAGTAAATGTTTGCGCTTCAAAAAATAATAATAAAAAAAAAATAATAAAAATCAATAAATAGTAGAATAACAAAAAATTAAGCTCTCAAATGAATGTTTAAAGGGAATCTGTCAGGTCAAAAATCTGTATGTAACTGATATAAGTTTCTAATTCTTTACTTTAAGCTCTCTATTCATGTATTTCTATTGTTTAGTCATCTTTCCTATTCTGTGGAAACTTCAAAATAAAAGATTAATTCCATCTGTCAATCACAGTCAATTCTCTGCTGCCCAGTCCCCAAGAAATGAATATTCATGTATCACTACACTGCCCTGCCCTCCTGGGTTTTATGTTGTGTGACTCAATGCAAACAGTGGAGAAAGGAGAAGGAAAGATAGCTCTCCCCTCTTCTTATCATTGTGCGTATCTGAGGCATTTGGGTAGTGTGTACAGTTTGAGATATTTCTATGTGGTTAGAAGAACATTTGATAATTTTACTAAGCAGATACAAACATTACATTTATGCAGGAAGACCAATGTTCATATAATAGAAATCTCTTACAGACACCACACACTGCAGGACAAGACACCTTCCCCCTCCCTAGAAAATTGCACAGCATTTTCAGTGACTTCAGCACAGAGCACAGAGGGAAGGGCAGAACATCAGCTTGGATAGGCATAGATATTTAAATAACATTTATATAGCTGGACTAATGAAACTGAAAGTAAAGGAGCTGGACTAATACACCAGCTACCTGCAGGGAGTGAAAATGCTTATAGCAAGGAAACTACAAAGGGTACAATAGTTATTTTACATGCTTTTAAAAGGTCTGCCCATGCAGTATTAAAGGGTCATATTAGTATCATACTGAATAACTACCTGACAGAATCCCTTTAAAGGACATTTTAAGGTTCCTAGATTTCACAGCTGCTGCCACATCTGGCAGAGTTTCCAAAATTCACACCCTGCAAGTGTCAAAGACACCTGCAAACTCCAGAAAGCTTAAAAAATTTATTTTAAAGCTCAAAAAAATCCTACAGATTGAAAAAAACAGTAGACCCGATGGCTGGGAACACTCCTAGCCATATGGTTAGGTGTTGTTCCTAGCCATAGGGTCTTCAGGCAAGCATTTTGGTCCCAAACAATCAGGGAAAGTTTTAGGGCTATTTTAAATTTCAAGTACTTGATAAATACCTCATGGTGAGGTTGAAACATCACATGGCGGGATAAAGCTAATAGGATTTAACACCAACCAAGGCACTGTGCGACATTTGTTCCATAGTTTGATTCCTCTGGTCAATATGAGTTCAAAGATACAAAACAAGTATACTTTTACTTTTATCTAAGTGGTAAAAAAAAACAGAAATTCGTCAAATAAAAAGAACTTTGCTTTATTTGCCATATTCCTAGACCTGTGGCATTCTCCTTTTTTGAGATCTGGGCTCTGTAAGGGCTTATTTTTTGTGTCTTGAACTGTAGTCTTTAGTTTGTACCATTTTTTGGTAGATTCAATGTTTTAATTGCCTGTTTTTGCATTTTATTGCAATGTTGCAGTGACAAAAACAACTTAATTTTGGCATTTTGAGATTTTTTTACTTTATGCAGTTTACCGACCAGATTAATTTACTTTATCTTGATAGATCAGGCATATCTGAATGCAGCAATACCAAATATGCCTATTTTTTTATTTTGTTTCGGGCAAAAGGGGGTGATTTGAACTTTTGTGGGTTTTCTTCCTATTTTTAAAAACCTTTTTAACTTTTTATTCATTTTACTAGTTTCTGCAGGGGACTTGAACCTGAACAGTATGATTGCTTATGCTCTACAGAACCTCTTAGAGGCTGCAAAAGATATGAGACTAGAGAGGAGGTTCTGCTTTAAGCAGGACAATTACCCTAGACATAGGCTAGGGTCTCATTTGAGGCTGCCAGACCGGCTAAAAAAGCAGCCACAGCACATAGCGGTAACGCTATAGCGCTGCCTGTGGGATGCAGCCCCATAGCAACCCACTGTTTATCTTAGCAGCCAACACCAAGCTGCATAACATACACTTTAGCAGAGCGCACAGGTAAATGCTGTCCGTAGCGTTTTCCTGTGCGCTGTGATAAAGTGTACGTCATGCAGCTTAGGCTAGGGCCACACTTGCCACGTGTTTTTAAGGTGCTTTTTGCCAGCCTGCGTTTTTGCATGCATTTTTGCTGATGGGTGTGGGGGACCCTTGAAACACATGCAAAAGCGCATGCAAAAAAAGCATGTACCATTTAGTGCAGTGATGGCGAACTCCAGGCCTCGAGTGCCACCAACAGTGCAGGTTTTCAGGATTTCCTTATATTGCACAGGTGTTAATGTGATCACCTGCACTGGTGATTCCAACCTCTGTGCAATGCTGAGGAAATCCTGAAAACCTGCACTGTTGGTGGCACTCGAGGCCTGGAGTTCGCCATCACTGATTTAGTGCCATATAAAAACGCATGTGTTTCCCATAGGGCCCCATGTTAACAAAAATGCATGCATTTTTGAAAAAGCACCTAAAAATACTGCATGCTGCGTTTTTGGGTGCTTCTTCCAAAAAATTATGCATCATGCAGTATTTTTTGGTGCTGAGCCAAAAACGAACCCAAAAACGCATGGTACATTTAGACATGCGTTTTTGCTATTGGGGCATGCGTTTTTTTGCATGGAGGCCTATGGGTGCATTTTTCCATGCGTTTTTCACAAATGTCAAGTGTGAAAAATGCATGGAAAATCTGCAAGTGTGACCTTAGTCTTAGTGTGTAACCGTTCCTAAGATAAACAGCGGGTTGCTAAGGGGCTGCGTTCCACAGACAGCGCTATAGCATTACCACTATGTGCTGCGGCTGCTTTCTCAAGATTTTAGCATGTCCGGCAGCCTCAAATGTGACCCTAGCCATACTGCCAGAGATACAATGAAATAGTTCAGGTCAAGTCAAATTCAAGTGTTTTAATGGCCTAGTCAAAGTCCAGACCTAAATCCTTGTCAAGACATGAACATTGCTGTTTATAGACAATGGCTAGGGTCACACTTGAATCTAGGATTGCGTTCACCGCATCTAGATCCAGATGCGGTGAACACAATTGGATTCTGACATTCAGCAATCCGGGAACCGGAAGGATGAGCAAACTGTTCTGTTGTTAGTAAAACTCTTTATTTAATTGATAAATGCTTGTACAATGTCTCTAGGGGGTGCCCAGTCCCCTAGAGACCTTACACCCACTCAGGTGGGCTTATACTGCTATAATGAGTAATGGGCAGCGATGCCCATAGATCTATTGTAAGTGGCTTTAGGACCTCAGACAGCGGCGCACATACTGTACCATTAGCAATAGTATGCACGCCGCTCTGAGGAGCCCGGTGCTTTCATTCATAAAACTGTACAACAGCTGACAGGAGTCAGCTGATTACAGCAGTATATGCCCACCTGAGTGGGTTGAAGGTCTCTAGGAGGACTGGACACCCCCTAGAGACATTGTACAAACATTTATTTATTAAATTAATACTTTCACTACACACAGAGCACTAGGCTTATCCCGGCGGCAGCCGGGATAAGCAAAGTATATGCGGGAACCGCATTGCTCAGGATTACACATCCTGAGCAATCCAGTTCCCGCATTGCAGATACCAGAACCGCTCCGAAAACTGCAGCCTGTATGATTTTTCACGCAGGCTGCAGAGCCGGAGACGGAAACCGGATTGCTTGTGAAGCAATCCGGTTTTTATCCTTGGCTCCTATGAGGAGCGTTTCTTGATCCGGTTTTGAGCTTTTTAAAAGCTCAAAACCAGATCAGGTTTTGTAAAAAAAAACCTGAAGTGTGACCCTAGCCAATCTCCATCCAATCTTACCAAATTACAGCTATTGTGCACAGAAGAATGGGTAAAAATGTCAGCCTCTAGGTCTACAAATCTGGTAGAGACATATCCCAATAGACTTGCAACACTAATTGCAGCAAAAGATGGCCCTTTAAAGTATTGATTCAAGGCAGCTGAATAAAAATGCATGTCACAATTTTCAGATTTATAAAATATTTAGAAAACCAAATATCATTTCCTTTTATCTTCACAAATACTTGTGTTACGTAGTTTTGAAATATCACATAAAATACATTTAAGCTTATTGTTGTAAAGTGAAAAAATATAGAAAAGTTCACGGCAATTAATACTTTTTCAAGGGCGTACAAACAGAATTTAGGCAGCTAGGTGGTATTTCCATCATAACAAGGTCAATTTTAACTTATTACAAACCAACAAAGACTACTGCAGTCTCCAACATAACACTGTCATGTCAGATGTGAATTTTTTTGTGACAATTTATTTGAGGAAATTAAGTTGTTTTTATTGAAAGGGAACTTGTCAAGCAGTGGCTGTATTATCCCAGCCTGGTATGTTTCAGTGTGAAACACTGCTGCATTTCAGAGCAAACATACTTTTAATAGCCACTGGGAACTGAGCTGTGTGAGTGACACGTAAATGGTAAATGTATGAGCAGAGACCTGTCAGTCATTCTTAGCAGACGGGGTGACAGTCACCCGCGCTGCTCAGTCCCCGGTGACTCATAAATGTATGTTTTTCTCTGAAGCGCAGCAGTGTTTTAGTGATCTCATCAGCCAGCATGTGCAGTTGGCAGATACATGCAGATCAGCAACCTGCAAGCCGCTGTTAACCCATTAGATCGCTCTGTTAATCACTGATATTGTGATTTAAATGGTCTAAAGTGGCAAGCCAGGGATCGTGTCATTACCCACCGGCATCAATGGCCCTGTGATGCGGCCATAGAGCCTTGATGTGTTGTCATGGCAGTTAAGGGTCCAGGCTATCATGACTCACTTCTTGTGAAGGTTTCACCTGCAGGCAGGCGCTACTCAGATCTCGAGCATTGATTACGGGGGATGCCACAGGTGGACAGTGCCCGAGACCGTGCCGTGTGGTGCCTTTTGAAAAAGGGGAATTATTTACAGGGATCTTGATTGAAGATGTCATGATGCCAGCTACGGAGTCTGGTGAAGGCACGAGCGCTGCGACAGACCTCAGAGGGTGATGGATGGGCAGCTGGGTGTTGTAGCTCCCCATAGGTGGAGTGGAGCCCCCGGGACAGTGACGAGGGAATAGAGCATGGGTACAGGGTTGTGGCTCTGCAGGCGGATTGTATTTAAAGTCTCTGTATCAGGGCGGTAATAACAGACACACACACTGGGAGTACTTCTCCATACCTTTACTGATGACAAACCAGCACTGTTCAGGGTATACTCCAGGTGGTGTTGAAGGCACTTAGGGATTTCCACAGCGAGTGATTTATAAGGCCTCATCGTTCCCATTTTACTTTGTCCTTAAACCCTGACCTGCTTAGAACCTAATCTGGCCTCCTGTACGTTTTTCCCTCCTGTAGTAGTTGGTGAAAACCTTCTCTGGAATGCCGTTACCTCAGGGGATTTCTGCGAGTCCTGGCCCTGCGGTTGGTTGCTGTTACAGGGGTCCGGGAGACTAGAATCTCCTCGGAAAACCGGTGTTTTCTGCTGGGCTAGCTGCTCCTTAGCAGACTCGGACTCCGGTGTCCTGGTTGCTTCCTGGGGTTAGCCGGTATGGCTCCTCTGCCCCCAATCTGCTCTGGTCTTTGTTACTTCCTCACCTTGCCTTCGACCCTCACACTCAGGTTTCTGACACTAGCTAAGGTGGTACTCTGGCTCTGGCCTAGCGTGGCTCCGACACCAGGTTGTCTTCTTCAGTACTGCTCTGTACTGAACTGGCCCACTCTGCCCCCAGCACCAGTATTTATAGGGGATCTTGCTTAAAGGTATTATAACAGTGTCTTAAAAATGAAAAATGTACAAAAAACACAGAAAAATGGTGAAAAACAAGGTGCAGTCCATACGGCACTTGTCCAACCACCACAGGCTGTAAAATGTTTGTTTGTCACAACCAGTCCTGTGACTTTGGTCCATTTTTAAATGACGTGGGGGAAAATCCAGGGAAAATGTTAAAAGTCTATACAGTGAAGTCTCTGCAAGCTCCAGGGTTTCAAACGGGTTTAAATCCTTTAAAAAAGTTCAATAAATTATAAACATATGGTAAACATTTTCCCTATGGGTGTCTCGGCTTAGGAGACCTGGTATCTCCTCTCCACCCCAGGCACTTTCCTTTCCTAACTTAATGTGCGTGGGTCTGTGCCCAGTTCTTTCACCCTTCTGCACACTACTATACACATTTAATGTACATTTTAGATGCATATGTACACTTTACAATTTACCTCACCTTACTCTCTATATCTTGATGGTGGTTGACCAAAATGACTACTGGTAGACCTGCATAGTACTGGCTTCTCAGTATTGTCTACATCTAGTGTGGTGTTTTGTACTTTCCACTAATCTGTGAGTAGATCTACGTGTTTCTGGAATGTTGTAGTATTGTCTCAGTCTTTCTATGGGACTGACAAATGCACCGATTGCAGGATCCTCTCGTTCTGCTACAACGGGTGGTTCTTCTTGATTCTGGACGGGTTCTTCTGTTCTCCTTGGTTCTTCTGGTTGAAAGAAATGTATTACAGGCACTATTACTGCTCCTTCACATTGAAGCCAGTGTTCTGGAAATTTTCCTAGTACTTTATGAATTACCTTTTGTTCCTTTTCTTCTTCTGGGAATTCGAAAGACATTTCTCTTCCTTGAAGTTTCAATTGCTCTGGGCATATTTTGAGATGGTCTCTTGAAGTTGTTGCAGTGGTTTTACCTCCATCTTTGCTGATGATGTAAGTTTTACTGTTGTCAAAGTTGGACTGTAACACAGTATAGGGTTCTTGTTACCACTGATCCAGTTTATGGATTCTCCTTTTTCTTTTTAATACGATTTCTTCAGGTGTTAAAGGTTCTGCTTGAGCATTCTTATTGTAACCTCTTTCTTGTGTTGCTCTGATTTGTTCTAATCTGTTTGCTATACAAGCTTGTACCTTTTTGCAGTGTTCTTGAGGTTGGGTATTCCAGTCTGTTTCATATGAATCTGCCTCTGGTATGACAGTTCCCATTTCAAGATCTACAGGCAATCTTCCTGGTCTTGCTCTCATAAGGTATGCTGATGTACAGTTAGTGGAACTGACAGGAATTTTGTTACACATGTCCACTAAGTCAGGCAACTTCTCTAGCCATTGATTTCTTTCTTCTAACGGCAAAGTTTTCAGCATATCTATGACAATGTTTTTCATTTTCTCACACATACCGTTGGTTTGAGGATGGTAAGGTGTGGTTCTGATCTTTTTTCATCCGTATAAGTTACAAAACTCTTGAAAGATTTCAGCTTCGAATGAAGAGCCTTGATCAGTTAATACTCGTTCTGGGTACCCGTGCGGCCTACAGAAATAGGTTTGGGAGGTTTTAGCTGCTGTCTCGGCAGTTAAGTCCTTTACTGAAGCTACTATGAGCAATCTCGAGTAGTGGTCCACTATGGTTAGGGCATAGGTGTAACCTGACCTGCTGGGCGTAAGCTTCACATGGTCCAATGCTACTATCTCCAGTGGCTGTGTAGTTACAATTGGTTGTAAGTGAGCTTTCTGACTTTCCGATCTTTTCTACTCAAGCTGCATGGTCCACATTGTTTACACAATCACTCTATGGTTCCTCTCATGCCAACCCAGTAGAATCGATCTCTCAGCAACATTTTGAGCTTCTTCCAGCTAAAGTGTCCAGCTTGGTTGTGATAAGCAACTAACACCATTTTGACATCTTTCTTTGGAATCACTATCTGCCAGACCATGTCATCAGTTCTGGGATTGATGTACCTTCTGCATAACTTGTCTTGGTAGATGAACAATCTACTTCTTTCATTCCACAGGTGTCTTGCTTCTGATGGAGCATCCGGATTGAGACGGGAACATTCTTGGGTAATCAGTCCTTTGACTAAGCTGATTGCCAGGTCACTGTCCTGTGTCTCTTTTCATCCATGTTGAGGCAATGGGTTGATGTTCACCTCCGCATGTTTTCTGCTTGCTTGATGACATTGAGATATACTGTGACGGTGGAAAGTTAGCAACTCTACCTCTTCCAGTCCATCTACATCTTCTCCCGCATCTGGTAGGTGAGGCATTCGGGACAAGGCATTTGCATTGGCGTTCTTGTGGCTTGCCCGGTACTTAATGGTAAACTGGTAGTTGGACAACCTGGCCATTCAGCGTTGCTCTATGGCATCCAGTTTGGCAGTTGTTAGGTGTGTGAGAGGGTTATTGCTTGTGAAGGCGGTGAACTTGGCGGTAATGTTTAAACCTCTCTGTAATGGCTCAGGTCAAGGCCAGGAATTCCAGCTTGAAGGAACTGTAATTTTCAGGATTCCTTTCTGTGGGATGGAGTCTTCTACTGGCGTAGGCAATCACCTTCTCCTTTCCTTGCTGTCTCTGGGATAAGATAGCTCCTAACCCCATATTGCTGGCATCTGTATACAACAGGAATGGTAGGTTGTAGTCAGGATAGGCTAAGATCTCTTCTCCAGTTGGGCCTCTTTCATTTGCTTCAAGGACTTTTCCTGTTCCTTACCATATTCAAGTGGAGGATCTTTGGACTTGCCTCTCTTGGTTTGGCCTACCAGGAGATCTTGCAAGGGTGCTGCCATCTTAGTGTAGCCCTTGATGAATCTTCTGTAGTACTCTACCAGACCCAAGAACCGACCTACTTCCCGAACGTTGGCTAGTGCCGGCCATTCCTTGATGACGGTGACTTTGTCTGGATCTGGTGCCATGCCTTCAGAGCTGACTACATGTCCAAGGTACTGAACCTTTGGCTTCAGCAGATGACATTTGGATGGTTTCAACTTCATCCCAAACTTAGACAGTGCTGCAAACACCTCGGCCAGGTGTGTCAGGTGCTCTTCATTGGTCTTTGAATACACTATGATGTCATCCAGGTAGAGTAATATGGTCTCGAAGTTTTCGTTGTCCCAGGCAACACTCCATCAATCTTTGGAACGTTCCGGGTGCGTTACATAGTCCAAATGGCATGCTGTTGAATTCACATAAGCTCATGGGAGTTGTGAATGCTGTCTTCTCAAGATCTTCTGGTGCAACGGAGACCTGCCAGTACCCACTAAAAAGATCGAGAGTGGAAAAGTAGTTAGCAGACTTCAGTGCAGCAAGTGATTCTTCTTATGTGAGAGAGAGGATAGGCATCCTTATGTGTTATGTGATTGACCTGTCTGTAATCTACACACATTCTCATGCTGCCATCTTCTTTTTGACTAGGACTAGTGGAGCTGCCCAGGGACTACAACTATCTCTTATGACCCCTGCGTCCTTTAACATCTCTTTGGCATGCTGATAATGAGCTGGTGGAATAGGCCTATATCACTCTTTGATGAGAGGATGGTTTCCTGTGGGTATGTGTTGTTGTACTCACTTTATCCTCCCAAAATCAAGTGGATGCTTACTGAATACTGTTTCATACTCCTGTACCACCCAGTAGACACCATGCTTTTGATGTGAAGGGGTGCGATCAGTTCCTACATGGAGCTCTTGGCACCAATCCTTCAACTGCCCTTTGGAACGGTTATCCTCCACTGAGTCAGGCAGGGTCAAAGGTTCCACTGCATGTATGACATTGTTGTCCACGGTATGTAATTTGGCAATGGTAGTGTACCTGGGTAATTTGACTTCGTCCTCCCCATAGTTCAAGATGCGTGTGGGTACCCTTCCCTTGTGTACATCAACCACCCCTCTGGCTGTCAGTATTGTAGGCTTACTTTCTGAGATTATGGGTTCTACTACTGCCTGGTAATCCTGCCCTCTGTAGCCTATTGCTGCTTGACACCAGATTAACATTTCATTCATTGGTGGTACCACAATGGGAATCGGGTCTGTTACCCGTACACTACCAATTTCTCCTCCAGTCAGTTTTACCTGTTGCTGGTGCTGGAGGGCTCTGATTTCCTTCTGAAGCAATCTCTCTCCTCTGCCGGGGATTGGCAGTATCTGCAATCTGTTGGAGTAAGAACAACACTTCACCCAAACAATTACCAATCACATTTGTACCAAGGATTATGTATGGATCCTTTACACTAGGGTGTGTTTCAACCACTATGAGTCCTTTGTCTTATTCCACCCTCTCCACCTTTATTGGTACCTTTCTAACCACCACTAGTTTAAGTGGCAAACCATTAGAAGCATTTATTACAGGTTGGGGTCTGGTGGTTCCAGTTCTGCATCAGACCAAAATCGTTTGTAAAGGATATGCGGTATGGTGGTCACCTGCGAACCCGTGTCCAGCCAGGCAAGTGTAGGTATACCGTCTAAGGTGATGGACAAATACGGTCGTCCACCGATATACCCGTCATACCAGTCTGGTGGGCCTGATGAGTTCAATCCTAGGGGTTGGCCCGCGGTCCCAGGGGATGCTGATTTAAAGGACAAGACTTTGCATAGTGGCCTTGTTTGCCACAACGGTGGCAGACAGGTTCTCCTGAAGAGCAATAGTGATCGTTGGTCCTCCCACGGAGCGACATGTTCTTCCTTCCTTTCATACATGAGACGTCCTCTGGGCTGTCAGCTAGCAGAATCTTGTCAGGTGGCTTGGTCTCTGTTTTAAGCTATAAGGCTTTCAGGATGAAGGCCATGTCTTTGCTCAGCTGGCGCACCTCTGAGCACAGGTTGTCAAAGTTGCTGCAGATGAAGAAGATGGCTCTGGTGCCAGGGAAGGGTTATTCTGCCATTGTTGAGGTGCAGGGTCAGGAACTGAGAAGGGTTGCAGCCCTCTGATGGCTAGGTCTTTAACAGTAGCAAAGTCTGCATCAGGGTGATCAAGGGTCCACTAGCGCACTGTTCTGCTGTCCTCTGGTGACCTCAATCCCCTAATAAATTGTTCAACCAACATTCTGTTTTCATCCTGTACACTTGCTGCATTGACCTTTTTGAGGGCTCGCAGCACCTCCTGTAGGCACAAGGCATAGTCTCTGATGGTATCTGTCGGTCTCTGCTTACAGTCATAAAACCTCATCCTTAAATCAGCCTCAGTACGGTTTTCAAAAACAGCTTTAAGTTAATCAAATGTAACAGTTATGGATTCCTCATCTTCCTCCGACCAGGTTTCTACTTCCAGCTCTGCGGCACCCGTTAACTGTCCTAGTACTACAGATGCTCGCTGTTTACCAGTCATTGCTTACATATCTAGTACGCTACATATTTTTCTTTTAAATCCAGCCAGGGACGTACGGTAGAGGGATGGGCATGATCAGTGCCAAAGGCAAGGGTGCTGCGGCTGCTACAGCGGTTGAGGTCCCAGCTGCGGTACCGACTGGAAGTACATTGTTAGGGAGATTTGGGTTAGGAACTGCGGTGTCCTCTTGTGCATCCATTTTCTCTTCACCCTAGTGAATCACGATCAGTCTCTTTAATACGAAGCAAGCTGTGGCTCCGCAGGCGGGGGGCTGAGCACTCGGGAGTTTCCGGATCGGGTCGTGGCGCTTTGGAAGTTATCGGCAGAGCGTGAGGCGGGACCTGTCTTTGCGCCCTTTCGGCCGTTACATCCCCTTTCTTCCCGCTCTGTGGTGCAGTAATGGCGGCCCGATTTCAACAGTTCACAAAACACAGTCAATACACGGCACACAGTACCCAGTAATACCAGGCACAGTATCCTGTTCATGATGCCAGGAAAAGGCTGTGTTACCTGCAGGCAGGATGTACTTGGATCTCGGGTGTTGATTACGGGGGATGTCACAGGTGGTCAATGCCCAAGACCGTGCCGTGTGGTGCCTTTTGAAAAAGGGGAATTATTTACAGGGATCTTGATTGAAGATGTCGTGATGCCACCTACGGAGTCTGGTGAAGGCACCAAAGCTGCGACAGACCTCCGTGGGTGATGGATGGACAGCTGGGTGTTGTAGCTCCCCGTAGTGATGAGGGAATGGAGCGTGGGTACAGGGTTGTGGCTCTGCAGGCGGGCGGTATTTACAGTCTCTGAACAGGACAGGATCAGGGCAGTAATAACAGACACACACACTGGAAGTAGTTCTCCGTACCTTTACTGATGACAAACCGGCACTGTCCAGGGTATACTCCAGGTGGTGTTGGAAGCACTTTGGAATTTCCACAGCGAGTGATTTATAAGGCCTCCTCATTTCTGGTTTACTTTGGCCTAAAGCCCTGACCTGCTTAGAACCTGGCCTGGCCTTCTGTACGTCTTTCCCTCCTGTAGAAGTTGGTGAAAACCTTCTCTAGATTGTCGTTACCTCAGGGTATTTCTGCGGGTCCTGGCCCTCGGGTTGGTTGCTGTTACAGGGGTCCGGGAGACTAGAATCTCCTCGGAAAACCAGTGTTTTTTGCTGGGCTAGATGCTCCTTGGCAGACTTGGTCTCCGGTGTCCGGGTTGCTTCCTAGAGTGAGCTGGTATGGCTCCTCTGCCGCCAATCTGCACTGGTCTTTGTTACTTTCTCGCTTTGCCTTCGAACCTCACTCTCGGGTTCCTGACACTAGCTAAGGCGGTACTGTGGCTCGGGCCTAGCGTGGCTCCGACACCAGGACATCTTCCTCAGTACTGCTCCATACTGAACTGGCTAACTCCGCCCCCAGCTCCAGTATTTATAGGGCATCTTGCTTAAAGGCAGCAAGTGGAGCTCCCACTACAGGTTTGGGGTGGAAGGTGTTGAGTGTGTAGGTTACCTGTTGTGGAAATCCATCCATTCCCTAGGTGTTCCTGTGGCTACCTTTACCACAGGGTGCCACATGAATACCCGGTGAGTGCCTGCATCCACAGAAAGTGACCATTTGTGCTTTGCAGAGCTGTGAAACATTACAGCTCTGTACAGAACAAGCATTCTGATTGTGCAGTGTTGAGGCGCCTAAAAGGGAACATGTAAAAAAAGTAAAAGTTAAAAAAAGTTTTCAAAAATATGAAAAAATAAAAAACCTAAAAGTTCAAATCACCCCCCTTTTGCCTTATTGAAAATATAACTAAATGAAAATACACATATTTAGTATCGCCGCATTCAAAAATGCTGATCTATCAAAAGATAAAGTCCATTAATTAGATCTGTAAACAGCATAACGGGAAAAAAGTTCAAACCCCAAAATTATGTTTTTTTTAGGCCGGTTTCACACCGCGGTGTGATCAGGTCCGGGGCTGTCCGATGTGATTCGGACAGCCTCGGACCCGATTTGCAAACAGAATCGGAGGGCAACTATGCTCTTTGGTCCGGTTTTCAGCCGGATGCCACTGATAGCAGCTGCAGCTGCTGCAATTTCAAGATCACGGCTAGCGAGGAGCTAGCCGCGGTCCTGAAATTACAGTATGGGACAGCCGGTGGTGCTGAAGTTTAGCAGCGCTCGCTGCTAAACTCCTGCACCCAGCATCCGGGTCCTGGTAACTCCCTGTTCCTCCCGGATCTGGGGCAATCTGGCGCAATAGACTCCCATGTTAGGGAGCGCCGGATGGCCTCAGACCCGGGAGGATCCGATTTGGACAGATTTTTCATCCCGGACACAAAAACGTTGCAAGCAACATTTTTGTGTCCGGGAGGAAAATCTGAATTCACCCAGATCCTCCTGAACAGATGGAAACCGGATAGCACATAGCTGCCATCCGGTTCCATCCGGGTCCATAGGGCTACATTACCGCAAAATCGGGTACGGGGCTGTCCGGTTTACACCGGACAGCCCCAGACCTGATCACACCGTAATGTGAAGCTGGCCTTAGTCACCACAACATTGCAATTAAATGTAATAATGGGAAATTATAGGGAACATATAACCTAGTTTACAGACCCTAATCTATCACTACCTGTCTCAGCAGCTTCCTACCACATTACTAACCATCCTTGTCTGATCTAATAGTGAATTATAAATGTGGACAAAAGCGATTTATAAACTTAAATGTCCACAAACATGTGGATATTCCTAGACGGCTGGCTGACAGGTGAGCATTCTCTCTGGGTCCACCCTCTCCCCGCCTCGTTGCTGCAATCACACCCTGGTGGGCATGATCATGATTCAGGAGCCTGCCCTGATTTCAAATTCCCGCCTTCTTCTTCTGGGAATGACGCACTGCTGGCCGCGGTGCAGCATTTCTGGTCTGTTGCATTGTGGGCATTGGCATACAGGCTGGCTCCGGAGCATGCGCAGTGTGCATTATGAAGCCGGCCTGGGCTCACTTTGTCAGTTTTACCATATAGTGAACATGATGAATAAAAAATTGTGCAAATTCACTTTTTTGTAATTTCACCACACTTGAAATTTTTTATTCCAGTACACTATATAGTAAAATTGTGATTCAAAAGTACAACTCATCCCACAAAAAAAAAGCCCTTATATGTCTATATTTATGAAAAAATAAAAAAGTTATGTCTGTGTGAATAAGGGGAGTAAAAATTAAACATAAAATGGAAAATCGCCCTTGGGTGAACGGGTTAAGGATGGGGAATATGGTGAATCATTTAGTACTATAACAAAAGATATGTAATTATGGGTACATTTCATATTCCACTATGAAAAAAAATTATTTAGGCCTAGTTCACATCTGAGCTCCGATGTGTGGCACCCTGGCACCTTGTTGGGCACCACAGAACCCTTGGTACATGAATGGAGCAGTAACAGCAAAGCATCACTCACAAACAAACCACAGCACCTTAGTACACCTTTAACACCTGTTTCACCCCAAGCCTCTAGGAGGAGTTCCACTGGTCACTTTGGGCCAGTTCCCCCTATAAATAGGGTCTTGGAGGGAGAAACACCAGAGTGTGCAGACGCTAGAGGAGCTGCAGGACGTGTGCAACCACCGGTTCTGGAGCCATACTAGGCCCAAACCCACACACCTGCCCAGTGAGAGACCCTTGCAATTGGGGTCATAGGGAAGGAGAAAGCACCTCTCAGGGACAACAGAGTTACCCTAACTCTCCCTCATCATCTGGTTACAGGAACCGAGCTGTGAGAGCTATCTAGCCACCACAGAGAACCAGCACTTCAAACAGGGAGTTTAGCAGCCCTGTTCACCTGCCGCACCCACCAACGGGAGCCCAGGGAAGAGGATAGACGTTGAATCATCCCTGTAACAGTGCCCTCAGTGCACCTAAACCAGGTGAAGCACGTTCCACTGAACGTATACCCCGGGCAGGATTCCACATCCACCCGACCGTACTAGAGAAGACAGAGAAAGGAAGCCTACACACTGCTTGCTGTGAACCTCCAGGAGTGTTAACCTCACCCTCACCCGGTCCGAGTGTACCTGCTATCCACCAGTAAAGGTACCTAAAAGACTTTGGTGTGTCTGTGCTTTAATTCCTGGATCTAACAGCAGCCTGACTAAGCTGCCTCACAACATCTTCTGCAGCTCTAGGCCCCGGGGACTCCCGCTCATCCTGTGGGGATCGTCCCATCTTGCTCCATTCCATCCCCCAGAGGCCCAAGCAGCACCGGTGGACATCACCGGAACGCTCACAGGTGGCGTCATGACAAGATTTAACCCCTTAACTGTTCAGCCATCCCCTATTGATCTGGACCACCGGGCCCCACAGCCGCTGGTGCGGTTCCGTGACAAGGGGAAGCAGACGCCTGCGACGTGCAGAACCCGGCTACGGTGAGTCAGAATTTGGCGTCACGAACAGGACACGAGCAGGCCCGTTCCTTAACGGGTATTGTGTGCTATTTTAATGACTGTATATACCAAACTGTAAATTTGAACCGCCATTGCTGCGCGAAAGGCGGGAAAAGAAGGGGCGTTACTGTGTGAAGGGCGCGAAGATAGGCCCCGCCCCCACGCTCTGACGACTTCCCCTGAACACAGCAGGAACCGGAAACTCCCGTGGTGCCTCACTCCTCACCACGAGGCCGACACTTCCGTTTGAAACCGAGAGGACTGGCCGCGCCTAACTAAGGGGGAGCGAGGATGAGTAACCCGGATTCCCACAATGCGGCACCCCCGCTACTAAACCAACAGGTACCGCTAAACGTACCTCCAAATAGACAGCAACCCGCCGGCGGTATGCCGCAACAACCCGCTCCGATTATGCCGATATCCCTGCCCTACGTTCCGAATGCAGCCTGGTTGCCAAAATACAGCGGTACAACCGGTACCTTGGAGACATTCCAAAGGAAGATCTGCCAAGCGCTAGATATGTACGCCATGACAGGTAAGCAGAGGGCTTCAGTTATAATGGGAGAGTTAACAGGCACAGCCGAGCTGCAGAGCCGAAACTGGTCTATAGAAACTCGGGAGTCTGTGGAGCAGATATTTGCTAAATTAACCCGGGTTTTTGAACATCATACTGAGGCTGAATTAAGACTGTCATTCTATCATGTAAACAAGGGGCACAGGAAAGTGTCCCAGACTATTCGCTGCGCTTGCAAGAGGCACTGAGACTGTTAAAACAAGTCGATCCTGATAGTGTCAGAGATGAAAACAAAGCGTTAACTGGACAGTTTATTGTGGGACTTAGACTACCTGAGGATAGAAAACAGGCAGGCTGGTGGTCCATGCAAAACCCTGGCGAAGAGTTTGACACTTTGAGAGACTTAACAGTGCGGGGACAACGGCTCTCTGCAGTGCCTGATCCAACATTGCAGCTGCAGTATACTGACACCCCTTCCGTGCGGGCAGCAGCATCTCCAATCCCTGCGGTTCAGTCTAGTGCACAGACTATACCACCCGACCGGTTTGAACAACTGTGTGCTAATGTATAGCAGCTGATGAAGGACATGGCCAAGCTCCAAGCTGGGAGAAGACCCAACACAGAAGCAAGGTCATCGGACAAGATCCAGTTCGCTGACAGCCCCGACGACGTTCCGTGGATGAAGAGAAAGACACCGCCGCTGCGAGGAAACCTGCAGATCGCCACAGCCCTGACAGACACCGTGTTACTCAGCAAAGCAACAAAGAAGGACGAACCCAACAATCCAGTCCTTTAAACAGCAACCCCTGGGCGAGAAGGGCCACCCCCAGGAGTAGACTATCCAGGCCCAACCAACTGGGAATACAAGTACGTAAGAGACCGTCCATACCTACTAATTGTCATCGATGGCATCGCTACCTCCGCCTTGATAGACACTGGATCCCAGGTGACAACCATCCCATATATCCTTTACAAGCGGTTCTGGCCACATGTAGAGCTAGAACCCCCACACCCAGATCTGAAATTGAAGCCACAAATGGTATAATAGTTCCAGTAGAGGTACAGTGGGAAGCTACAGTAAAGGTGGGGAGGGTACAGCTGAAGAACCAGGCTATCGTAGTGGTTCAGGATAAACCAAATGACAGGGATCCCCATGTAATACTGGGTACTAATATTATGGTTAAATGCATCGATGAAGTGTTGTTCTTACTCCAACAGAGTGTTGAAGCTGGTAGACCCAGAGAGAAGAGAGCTATCCAAAAGCAGATCCGAGCTCTGGTTTATCAACAACAGGTAACATTGTCAAATGATGAAATTGGCAGAGTACGGGTCACAGATCCCATTCCAATTGTGGTACCACCCAGAAGTGAAATGATGACCTGGTGTCGAGCAGCCATAGGCCTCAGAGGGCAGGACTACCAAGCTGTAGTAGAACCTGTAATGTCTGATAGTAGTCCTACGCTCTTGACAGCCAGAGGGTTGGTCGACGTGAGAAAAGGGAGAGTCCCTGTACGCATATTAAATTATGGTGATGACGAAGTCAGACTGCCAAGATATGCAACTGTCGCAAAATTGTACCAGGTTGAAAATAATGCTGTAATTGATGTAAAATCCTCTTCCCAAACAGTCACTGATGAACCCCCTCACTCCAAAGATCAGTTAGAGAAAGGGTGTCAAGAGCTCAGTGTAGAAACTGACAACACACCCACTCATCAGAAAAATGGAGTATACCGGGTAGTTCGGGAGTATGAGCAAGTGTTCAGCAAACACTCACTTGACTTTGGGAGGATTAAAGGGGTACAACACCATATCCCCACAGGAAACCATGCACCTATCAAAGAGAGGTACAGACCTATACCACCCCACACACTACCAAAAAGCCAAAGAAATGGTTCAGGACATGAAAAATGCAAGAGTCATTAGGGATAGCTGTAGTCCCTGGGCAACACCACTGGTCCTGGTTAAAAAGAAAGATGGTAGTATGAGGATGTGCGTAGACTACAGACAAATCAATAACGTCACACACAAGGATGCATACCCGTTACCCCGCATAGAAGAGTCACCAGCTGCACTCAAATCTGCCAACTACTTCTCTACATTAGGTCTTACTAGTGGGTACTGGCAGGTTGCCGTTGCAGAGGAGGATCGTGAGAAGACAGCCTTAATGACACCTATGGGGCTCTGCGAGTTCAACAGTATGCCATTCGGGTTGTGCAATGCCCCAGGAACATTTCAGAGACTGATGGAGTGTTGTTTGGGCCACAAGAACTTTGAGACTGTCCTGTTATACCTTGATGATGTCATTGTATACTCTCAGACCTATGAAGACCACCTGCAACACCTGAGTGAAGTGTTCGAGTCACTGTCCAAGTATGGGATGAAACTGAAACCGTCCAAGTGACATCTGCTGAAACCCAAGGTCCAATACCTAGGACATGTGGTTAGCGCTGAAGGCGTAGCACCGGATCCGGATAAGGTAACCATCATCAAGGACTGTCCAGCACCAACTACTCACAAAGAGGTACGTCAGTTTCTAGGACTGGTCGGGTACTACCGACGATTCATCAAAGGCTATACCAAGATAGCAGCACCCATGCAAGATCTCTTAGTAGGTCAATCCAAAAATGGCAAGATCAGGGGACCCCCGTTCCACTGGGGACCAGAACAGGAACAATCCTTCCAAAAGTTAAAAGATGCTTTAACTGGAGAAGAGATCCTGACCTACCCTGATTACAATCTCCCGTTTTTATTGTACACTGATGCAAGTAATGAAGGTCTAGGAGCGGTCCTATCCCAGCGTCAACAAGGGAAGGAAAAGGTGATAGCCTACGCCAGCAGAAAGCTCCGTCCCACGGATAGGAATCCAGAGAACTACAGCTCGTTCAAACTCGAATTCCTGGCCCTTGTCTGGGCAATCACAGAGCGTTTCAAGCATTACCTGGCATCCGCCTCGTTCACGGCTTTCACTGACAACAACCCTCTAACCCATTTAGAGACTGCGAAGCTGGGAGCCCTGGAACAGCGTTGGGTAGCAAGACACTCAAACTATGATTTCACCGTAAAGTACCGGGCAGGTCACAAGAACGGCAATGTTGATGCCCTGTCCAGAATGCCTAACCTTCCTGAAGAGGGAGAAGACATAGATGACCTGGAGGAGATAGAACTACCTGCTTTCCATTGTTTGGGTAAAGCAACATGTCATCAGGCGAACCAGAGACGTGTAAAGAAGACCGTGAACCCTTTACCTCACCATGACTGGAAGGAGGTTCAGACTAACGATCCAGATGTCGGCTTGGTAAGAGAGCTGATAACTCAAGAACACGCCAGCATGGACCCTGATACCTCACAAAATGCTAAACGCCTATGGAAAGAGAAGGGGAAGTTATTTGTCTACCAAGGTAAACTATGCAGAAGGTATCTGAATCCCAGAACACACAAACTCATCTGGCAAATTGTGGTTCCAAAAACTGAAGCATATGATCCTTGAAGCCTACCATGACGATGCAGGACACTTTGGATGGAAGAAGCTGGAGAGGCTCCTGAAAGATCAGTTCTACTGGGTCTGTATGCGAGGCTCAATTGACAAGTGGTGTAAAAAATGTGACCATGTCACCTTCGAAGGAAAGATCATCTAACTCAGAAAGCTCCGTTGCAGCCAATTGTTACCACGAAAACCCCTTGAAATAGTTGCTCTCGACCATGTGAAGCTAACACTAAGTCACACCGGGTACACTTACGCACTCACCATAGTCGATCACTATTCAAGATTCCTGGTAGTAGTTCCAGTTAAAGATTTAACTGCGGAGGTAGCAGCCAAAGCATTCCAGAGTTACTTCTTTCGCCCCCATGGGTATCCAGACCAAGTCTTGACGGACCAAGGGCCAGCCTTCGAATCAGCCCTGTTTCAAGAATTCCTAGGTCTATATGGGTGTAAGAAGATCCGCACCACACCTTATCATCCCCAGACAAACGGTTTATGTGAAACGATGAACCACATTGTCATTGACATGCTCAAAACCTTACCAGTTGAAGAGAGAAATCAATGGCCTGAAAAACTTCCAGACCTTGTGGACATCTACAACCACTTACCTGTCAGTTCAACCAGCTACACACCTGCTTACTTGATGCGAGCAAGACCAGTAAATTACCTATTGACTTACAGATGGGAACCATCAAACCCACACAAGATTCTTCTGATGAAATTGGATCAGTCAACGCCAAGAACAGTACCACAAAGTACAAGAAAGTGTTGAAAGAAACCTAGAAATCAGCAGAAACAAACAAGAAAAAGACTTTAACAAGCACACCTCAGCAGAACCTTTTGCAACAGGTGACTTAGTGCTAATAAAGAAAAAGAAAAACCAACAAATTGGATGACAATTGGGAATCTGAACCCTACACAATTATGCCATCGCAATATGATAATTCCAAAACTTGTGTTATTAGCAAGGACCAAGGAAACACTTGTACCACTGTATCTAGGGATCATTTGAAGAAATGTCCAGAACAGTTAAAACCTCAAGTAACCAGTTACCCTGCAGTAACTACAGTAGAAAAAAGTAAAGAAAACCTAGTCCGCACAGACATTGGATATTTACCAGCCGACTGGCCACAATGCAATGGTGCATTCATCATCCCAGTTATGCATTTCTACCAGCCTGTAGAAAATCAACCAATTCCTAACCAACCAGTTCAACAAGAACAAGTTCAAGTGGAAGAGATGCAGCCTGTTATTTTGGAACCTGAGATTCCTGTAATCGGTGAACCTGCTAGTCTCACAGTAAGAGAAAGAATTCCTACGCAACTACCTACAGAGGATAGTCCAGTAGATAGATTACGCATTTACTATGGCATTCCACAAAGCAGAAATGGAGAAAGAACCACTTTGTATACTACACCAACAGCTTTTGAAACACCCACACTAGGCAAATCCACACGTAGTACATTAGGACAACCCCCAAGCAAATATGGAGAATGGGTTTAAAATGTAGTGGAACCATATTACCTGTTAGTGAATGTAAATAGTACCCGTTTCAGAAACTGTAAAAAGTAGTGTACAGAAGGGTGGAGGAAGTGGGCCCTGTCCCAAGTATATTAAGTTGGGACAGAAAGTGCCTGGTACGGTGAAAAGGTTAGACCGGCCTCCCAAGCAGAGACACCCATAGGGAATGTATAAAGTTTAAAAATCTATACCCGTGTATGTGTTAAGCCATCAGAGACTTTGCTGCTGGACTGTACCCCTTTTTCCCTTTTCATAAACTTTGGACAATTGTCACAGGACTTATGTGACAAAAACTTACCTTTTCACAGCCTTTCCAGCAACACTTTAGTACACCTTTAACACCTGTTTCACCCCAAGCCTCTAGGGGGAGCTCCACTGGTCACTTTGGGCCAGTTACCTCTATAAATAGGGTCTTGGAGGTAGAAACACCAGAGTGTGCAGACGCTAGAAGAGCTGCAGGACGTGTGCAACCACAGGGGGGCTCTGTTCACCTGCCGCACCCACCAACGAGAGCCCAGGGAAGAGGATAGACGTTGAATCATCCCTGTAACAGTGCCCTCAGTGCAGCTAAACCAGGTGAAGCACATTCCACTGAACGTATACCCCTGGCAGGATTCCACATCCGCCCGACCTTACTAGAGAAGACAGAGAAAGGAAGCCTACACACTGCTTGCTGTGAACCTCCAGGAGTGTTAACCTCACTGTCACCCGGTCTGAGTGTACCTGCTATCCACCAGTAAAGGTACCTAAAAGACTTTGGTGTGTCTGCGCTTTAATTCCTGGATCTAACAGCAGCCTGACTAAGCTGCCTCACAACATCTTCTGCAGCTCTAGGCCCCGGGGACTCCCGCTCATCCTGTGGGGAGCGTCCCATCTTGCTGCATTCCATCCCCCGGAGGCCCAAGCAGCCCCGGTGGACATCACTGGAACTCTCACAGGTGGCGTCACGGCAAAATTTAACCCCTTAACTGTTTAGCCATTCCCTATTGATCTGGACCACCGGGCCCCACAGCCGCAGGTGCGGTTCCGTGACAAGGAGATGCAGACGCCTGCGACGTGCAGCACAGGTGCATGCGCTGCCAAGCGCTTTGGAGCGCAAATGATGCGCATTGCGCTAATGCCACCATTACCTTGTGTGGGCGAGCGCAGGCAGACGGAACCCGGAAGTGCAAGTGTAAACGCGGCTGTGTCACAGCGCATGCGCTAGTCCGCATTATGCGTTTCTGGTGTGTCCCTACTAGCACATGCGCTGTGGCACAGCCCCTTTCACACTTGCACTTCTGGGTTCCATCTGCCTGCGCTCACCCATACAAGGTAATGGCGGCATTAGCGCAATGCGCTTCATTTGCACTTCAATGCGCATGCACTGCACTACCACCTGCGATAAAGCAATGCTGCCAAACGCACCGGCGCGCAGATGTGAAATGGCCTTTACTCCTTTTAAAGTATGTTCCATCATAGTGCTACACATTTGCTAAAAATTGAAATGAAATGTCAAGCATATTTTCATCACAGAAAGTAAACCTCTGTATGGTCCTGTGCAAATGTTGAGGTTTTGTCGTGGAATTGTCATGTTTTTTTCTGCACAGATTTGTCGCAAAACCTGAGGATTTCTTAATTCCGACAAAGTAAATGAGATTTTTGAAGTCTCAGCTCACGCTGCTTGTTTTCTCCTTACAGATTTGCAGTAGAATTAAATCAGCAGCATGACCATTCTTTCAGCATTCTTGATACAGATTTCACTCATTCTAATGATTAGGGAAAATTCAACATGAAAATAGCATGTACAAAACGCACCAAAAATGCACCAATTTTACACTGCATTTTTTTCCTGCCAAAAGATGCTAAAATTTCTACTGCACATACTCTATAAAGTACTGTATATACTCGTGTATAAGCCGACCCGTGTATAAGCCGACCCCCCTACTTTTGCCCCCAAAACCTGGGAAAATCTATTGACTCGTGTATAAGCCGAGGGTGGACCCTAGCACAAGTATACAGCCCCCAGCAGTGTGGTATACACCAGTCCCAGAGGTAGATACAGCAGCCCCAGTGGTAGTATACACACAGCCCCAGTAGTATATACAGCCCCAGTGGTATATACAGCCCCAGTGGTAGTATAGACGCAGCCCTAGTAGTATATACAGCCCCAGTGGTAGTATATACAGCCCCAGTGGTAGTATACAGGGCCCCAGCAGTATATACAGCCCCAGTGGTTTATACAGCCCCAGTGGTAGTATACAGGGCCCCAGAGGTATATACAGCCCCAGTGGTAGTATATACAGCCCCAGTGGTAGTATATACAGCCCCAGTGGTAGTATACAGGGCCCCAGCAGTATATACAGCCCCAGTGGTTTATACAGCCCCAGTGGTAGTATACAGGGCCCCAGAGGTATATACAGCCCCAGTGGTAGTATATATAGCCCCAGTGGTAGTATATACAGCCCCAGTGGTAGTATATACAGCCCCAGTGGTAGTATACAGGGCCCCAGCAGTATATACAGCCCCAGTGGTTTATACAGCCCCAGTGGTAGTATACAGGGCCCCAGAGGTATATACAGCCCCAGTGGTAGTATATACAGCCCCAGTGGTAGTATATACAGCCCCAGTGGTAGTATATACAGCCCCAGTGGTAGTATATACAGCCCCAGTGGTAGTATACAGGGCCCCAGAGGTATATACAGCCCCAGTGGTAGTATATACAGCCCCAGTGGTAGTATATACAGCCCCAGTGGTAGTATACAGGGCCCTAGCAGTATATACAGCCCCAGTGGTTTATACAGCCCCAGTGGTAGTATACAGGGCCCCAGAGGTATATACAGCCCCAGTGGTAGTATATACAGCCCCAGTGGTAGTATACAGGGCCCCAGAGGTATATACAGCCCCAGTGGTAGTATACAGGGCCCCAGAGGTATATACAGCCCCAGTGGTAGTATATACAGCCCCAGTGGTAGTATACAGGGCCCCAGCAGTATATACAGCCCCAGTGGTTTATACAGCCCCAGTGGTAGTATATACAGCCCCAGTGGTAGTATACAGGGCCCCAGAGGTATATAGCAGCCCCAGCGGTAGTATACAGGCAGCCCCAGTAATGCAGGGCCCCCCCAGCGTCTCTCCGGTCACCTGTAAAGGAAACTATACTTATCACAGTGCCGCTGTCCGCGCCTGCTCGCACCCGCTCGCAGCTGCCGTACGCGATCCTCCATCTTCATGCGTCTTCTTCCTGTTTCCTGTGCTCGTCGCAGGGAATGACGTCATTGCCGGCGACGAGCACAGAAACAGGAAGAAGACGCATGAAGATGGAGGATCGCGATGTCGGCAGCGGCGGGCGCGGACAGCGGGACACTGATAAGTATAGTTTGCTTTACAGGTGACCGGAGAGACGCTGGGGGGGCCCTGCATTACTGGGGATGCGGGGGCTGCTGTATACGGATGTATACATCGGTATGTACCGATGTATACATCGGTATACAGCACTGACTCGCGTATAAGCCGAGGGGGGTACTTTTCAGCCCAATTTTTGGGCTGAAAAACTCGGCTTATACGCGAGTATATACGGTAGATATAACTCATTGTAAAACCTTAAATCCAAAATAATTAACTTTAAAAAGTTTGACATACTTAAAAAAATAATGCAGTTAAAGTATTCTTAGGCTAAATTACTGAAAAAACAGAATTCTAGACTAAAATATTTTTTAGCCAGATTAAATACATTTGTCTTCGAGACCTTTTACACTTTTTCAAAGAAATTCTGAATTAAATGAATATAAATTGATTTTTGATTTTCCTACACTTATTAAAACTGTCATCTTGCCTATAATAATAAGTAAAATATATTATATAAGCTTTAATAAAGGAAGTCTTTGATTTGGACTGAATGATGTTTAAATTGAATTAACACTTTCAAAGAAATGAAAGAATATTATCTGTGGTGCAGGTATTGTATGGTAATTCGATTTAGGTGAAACTTATCTCTAACTTATGAATTACATTTTTGTATTACACAGTATTATCTGTTATGGAAGAAAAAAGCTAGGTATCTATTAAATACAAAAAACGTGATGAAATGGATTTATTGTCAAGGTACTATTATTATTAATATTAAAGGGGAACTCCAGTGAGAGAAAATGTTTTAGTACAGTCTCTGCCCTGCTACATGATGAAGCAGAGATGTACACTGCAGTTCTAGGATCTATTGATCTCTTATAATTCGATAAAATCATACCTGCTCTTCAGCTCTGGCCCCCACCTCAGGGAACCCAATATTTTCAGCTTCAAGAAGGGATGATGGGAGTGATGGTGTGTCACGGTCCGCGCTGCTTCTGGATTCAATAAAACTCACCAAAGAGCCCAGCAATCTTTCATCCTCTTTATTCCTTATTCCTACGCGTTTCAGCGCCACACCCGGCGCCTTCCTCAGGGAAGGCGCCGGGTGTGGCGCTGAAACGCGTAGGAATAAGGAATAAAGAGGATGAAAGATTGCTGGGCTCTTTGGTGAGTTTTATTGAATCCAGAAGCAGCGCGGACCGTGACACACCATCACTCCCATCATCCCTTCTTGGAACATACCACGATCCAGTGGTAGGTGGAGGTCCTGCAGCAGCTTGGAACATTGATTCCTAAAACGCGATTAAACCAGTTGTGGGGACCACAACTGGACCAGGTGAGCGGCCACACAGCATCACCATTTACACACTAGTGTCACTAGTGATAGGGCACTATTGCGCCTCTTGTCCCCTCCCTTTATATTTTGCAATATTTTCAGCTTGAGACAGCTTCATGTAAGAGGAAAAAGCAGGAGGTGTGTCAGGGGCATGAATGCTGGGAGCTGCAGGATCAGCCTACATTCCAGTGAGGAGTGATGATGTTGATCCTTTGAAAGATGGAGAGATAAGAAGATACCATGTTCCTATGGGTAAGGGGAGACCATGCAGAGCTGAATTGATCAATGCAATGATTTGGCCTCTGCTTGGATCCTCACAATAACAGTACACATTATGCATCATCTTACAGCAGAGGATCACAGCATGTATTTGTATCTGCTCGGTGACATGATTGCTATTTGAAGCCTTGACCCCACTGTCACATAGGATGGTATATCAGGGGCTGGATTATATGTGTGAGCATTGGGCTGGCGGCCACACCCTTTCCCTATACAAAAAATGGGAGAGGGCGTAAATGTAGGCTGATCCTGAAGCTCCCAGCATCCAGGCCCCCGACACACCTCCTCTTCTCTGCTTCTAGATGAAGCTGACATGCAGAAATCTAGGGTTCCATGAGGGAGGGGGGAGATCAGAGGAGCAGGTATGATTTTATTGAATTATAAGAGATCTATACATCCTTGAACTGCAGTATACAGCTCTGCTTCATCATGTAGCAGGGCAGGAACTGTACTAAAAAATTTTCTCTCACTGGAGTTCCCTTAATATTATGCAGCACCATTATTTCCACAGACATAATTATGTGCCCAATGAAGATTGTTTTTATAGAGCAATTTGTTTAATATTGTGCTTGTCTGACATCGAGACCAGTCTTTCATGGCAGCTCTTCTTCATTTCCATGCACCACTAGAAGAAAAGTATAATATAAGAAAAAGGAAAGGGGAAAGGTTCTGAATTGTGAAATTATTGAAATTAAAGCATTATACATTTGGTAATTAGACTAAAAATATATTAGATCACTGTTGTTTGCCACTTAAAGTTAGTATCCACTAGTTGCCTGTGAAACAAGTAAGGTCATACTATGCAGTTACATATAATAACATTGTTAGATACAGGGCCGCAGCATCCATGAGGCGATGTGAAGTGTCTGCCTCAGGCGGTGAGCCCTGCTAGTAGACGGGGGCGGCATCCACAGGTGCGCCTCGTGTTAGCACAGCCCCATTGCAGATGACGCTTCCTGCTCATATATACAAAAAGGGTAATTGGTCACAGCACCATGTAGTATTTGCAGGACCTTCAAGCTTCCAGTCCGCACCTGGACGCACGTCCACCCCGGAGAGTTCACATCCGGTTATTACAGATAATTAAATTCAACAAAAAGACAGCGTCACAGACCTTCGATGGTGAAAATTCCTAGTGTCGTTTATTCCATGGTCAACAGAAGCGACGTTTCGACCACTCCTGTGGTCTTTATCAAGCTTGATAAAGACCACAGGAGTGGTCGTAATGTCGCTTCTGTTAACCAGGAATAAACGACACTAGGAATTTTCACCATCGAAGGTCTGTGACGCTGTCTTTTTGTTGAATTTAGCTTCCTGCTAATATAGTCCTGGCCGCCGTCGCTGTGACCAGGTCAGTGGCATATCTAGCATGTTGAACCCCCGTCCGCAGGGTAAGTCGGAGTGAGCAGGCGTGAGCCGGCTTTATTCTTCACAGAGCCCTGTGCTGACAGGAGCTGTCATGATGTCAATGGAGGGGAGGAATCAGGGGGTTACATGATCAGCTCCTCAGTTCTGGATGAGGTGAAGTTTATGTGTGGGTTAGGAGGGATTCAATGTAGCAGAGCTGAGTGTGTACTAGGTGTATGGAGCAAAACTGTGTGTACAAGGTGTATGGAGCCGAGTGTGTACTAGATGTATGGAGCGGAGTCACATGTGTATGAAGTGTATGGAGCACAGCGGAGAGTGTACGAGGTGTACAGAGCGAAACCGAGTGTGTACGAGGTGTATGAAGCAGAGCCACATGTGTACAAAGTGTACGGAGCAGAGCTGAGAGTGTATAAGGTGTACAGAGAGGAGCCAAGTGTGTATGAGGTGTATGAAGCAGACCCATGTGTGTACGAGGTTTACAGAGCAGAGCCAAGTGTGTACAAGGTGTATTGAGTGGAGCCATGTGTGTATGGGTCATGCAGAGCAGAACTGAGAGTGTACTAGGTGTACAGAGCAGAGCTGAAAGTGTATGAGGTGTACAGAGCAGAGCCGTGTGTGTACAAGGTGTATGGAGCAGAGCCTTGTGTGTATGGGTCATGTGGAGCAGAACTGAGAGTGTACTAGGTGTACGGAGCAGAGCTGCGAGAGTATCGGTCATGCAGAGCAGAACTGAAAGTGTACTAGGTGTATAGAGCAGCGCTGAGTGTGTATGAGGTGTATGGAGCAGAGCCGAGTGTGTACGAGGTGTATGGAGCGGAGCCAAGTGAGTACAAGATGTACAGAGCATAGAGCAGAGTTGAGTGTGTACGAAGTGTAAGAGCGGAGCCGCATGTGTATGGGGCGTATGGAGCAGAGCCGCATGTGTATGAGGTGTATGGAGCAGAACTGAGAGTATACAAGGTGTATGGAGTTGAGGCGCGTGTGTACGGGGCGTAAGGCGCAGATCCAAGTGTGTACAGGGTGTACGGAGTGGAGCCGCATGTGTACAAGGTGTACGAAGCAGAGCAGAGTGTGTATGAGGTGTACGGAGCAGAGCTGTGTGTGTACGAGGTGTATGGAGCAGAGCCATGTGTGTATGGGTCGTGTGGAGCAAAACTGAAAGTGTACTAGGTGTACGGAGCGGAGCTGCGTGTGTATGGGTCGAATGAAGCAGAACTAAGAGTGTACGAGGTGTATGGAGCAGAGCCGAGTGTGTACAAGGTGTACAGAACGGAGCTGAGTGTGTACGAGGTGTACGGAATGGAGCCGAGTGTGTATGATGTGTATGGAGCAGATCCGAGTGTGTACGAGGTGTACGGCGGAGAGCTGAGAGTGTACAAGGTGTAAGGAGCAGAGCCAAGTGAGTACGAGGTGTATGGAGCAGAGCTATGTGTTTATAGGTCATGCAGAGCAGAACTGAGAGTGTACTTGGTATACGGAGTGGAGTCACATGTATATGGGTCATTCAGAGCAGAACTGAGAGAGTACTAGGTGTACGAAGTGGAGCTTCATGTGTATGGGTCATGCTAAGCAGAACTGGGAGTATACTGAGTGTATGGAGGAGAGCTGAGTGTCTACGGGGCGTAAGGCGCAGAGCCGAGTGGATACGAGGTGTACGGAGTGGAGCCAAGTGTGTGCGAGGTGTATGGAGTGGAGCCGAGTGTGAACAAGGTGTACAGAGCGGAGCCGAGTGTGTACGAGGTGTACGGAGCTGGGTCGAGTGTGTACGAGGTTTATAGAGTGGAGCCGAGTGTGTGCAAGGTGTACGGAGTAGAGCTGAGTGTGTTTGAGGTGTACATAGCAGAGCCATGTGTGTACGGGGCGTATGGAGCAGAGCCGCGTGTGTACAAGGGGTACAGAGAAAAACTGAGAGTGTACTAGGTGTAAGGTGCAGAGCCGAGTGTGTATGAGGTGTTTGGAGCAGAGCCAAGTGTGTATGGGGTGTACGGAGCAGAGTCGCATGTGTATGAGGTGTACAAAGCAGAGCAGAGTGTGTACGAGGTGTATGGAGCAGAGCCACGTGTATACTAGGTGAATGGAGCAGAGCTGTGTGTCTACGAGGTGTACGGAGCAGAGCCACATATGTAAGAGGTGTATGGAGCAGAGCTGAGTGTGTACGAAGTGTATGGAGCAGAGCGACATGTGTACGAGGTGTATGAAGCAGAGCAGAGTGTGTTTGAGGTGTAGGGAGTGGAGCCACGTGTGTATGAAGTGTATGGAGCAGAGCTGCATGTGTATGAGGTGTATGGAGCAGAGTCATGTGTGTACGAGGTGTATGGAGCAGAGCCACGTGTGTACGAGGTGTATGGAGTGGAGCTGCATGTGTACAAGGTATATAGAGCAGAGCCGCATGTGTATGAGCTGTGCGGAGCGGAGCCACATGAGTTCAAGGTGTAAGAAGCAGAGCAGAGTGTGTACGAGGTGTACGGAGCAGAGCCAAGTGTGTACGAAGTGTGTGGAGCAGAGCCAAGTGTGTATGAAGTGTACGGAGCAGAGCTGAGTGTGTACTAGGTGTACGTAGCAGAGCCATGTATGTATGGGGCATGTGGAGCCTTGTGCGTACAAGATGTGTGTACCAGTGGTAGCCCCACGGATGCCGCTCCCACTCCTATAGTCCCAGCCGCCTCTGCCGGCAGCATTCTTCTCCAGAGTCCTGCCTGCCACTGTACGCCCTCTGCAGCTCAGCATGGCAGGGCACGATGATGTCATCACTCAGCTGAGATGTGCAGAGCGGCAGAGCAGATGCTGAGGAGACCGGAGCAGCGACAAGAGAGGTCAGTATTTACAGGACAATGGGGGCCCATTATACTATATGGAGGACTATGGGGGTGCATTACACTATAAGGAAGGCTATAGGGGATGCATTATACTATATGGAGGACTATGGGGGTGCATTATATTATTTGTAGGACTATGGGGGTGCATTATACTATATGGAGGACTGTGGGGGTGCAATATACTATATGGAGGACTGTGGGGATGCAATAAACTTTATGGATGACTGTGGGGGTGCATTATTCTATGTGAAGGACTGTGGGGGTGCGTTATTCTATATGGAGGTCTGTGGGGTGCAATATACTATTTGGAGGACTATGGGGTGCAATATACTATATGGAGGACTTTGGGGCTGCATAATATATGGAAGAATTTGGGGGTGCAACATACTATGTGGAATACTATGGGGGGTGCATTATATTATATGGAGCCAATTATATTACATGGAAGCCATTATAATATTTGGAGGGCTCTGTGTGAGGCATGATAATACTTGGAGGGCTACAAGGGAGCCTTTATACTTTATGTAGGGCTATTTGAGGGCTCTGTTGGGGGCCATTATACTGTACATAGGTCCATTATACTACATGGATGGCTGGGCGGGGGTCATAGTAGGGGGTTATACTGTACTGGGGTAGTTGAAGGAGGTACAGTAGGGTCATCATACTGTGCGTGTGGAGGAATGCACTGTGGGGGATCATACAGCGTTTGTGGGCACTTTTGTTGGCATCACACTTTATAGGGCAATGAAAGGGGAATCTAGGGGCTTCAGTAGGAGGAAAATTACTTTGTGAAGGCTGAAATGTTGTGACTGATGTACCTATGTGACCCAGCCAAATATTCTTTTTTTTGGGGGGTGCCCAATTAAAACTTCTGCTCTGGGGCTGCATGATTTCTATGATGCAGGATGCATTGTCCCTCTGCTGCAGGACTGATTAATCATAACTTGCACACCAGGTCCAGTGCCGCCCCTCGGGACATACAAGCATCCAGCCATGTCATGCTTCTCCTGAGCAGCGGTTGGTCGGTGGTGCTCTTCCCCCTTCCGGCTCCCATATCCTTTATTCAAACCAATAGGAAGGACCTTCTTATTCATTCCAGACAGCCCCGTGTGCGGCGCTTGTGAAGCAATTCAGGAGGAGGTGTGGTCTGTTGGAGGAGAAGCGCCATTTTACCAGCTTAGTGCAGTGGCGGCTTATTGATGCTCAGACTGCAGGTTGTTACCTGTGGTGTGTGGATGGTAATGCATGGTGACATGTCTGACTAGTCAGTACCAGGCAGTGGTCCAGAGTTTTGTAGGCGTGTGCCAAAGGTTGGCAATCAGTGTTGCCTCCTGTGCTATAAGGATGCAGGACTGTGTCTGCCTACAGGACCACAGCTCTAACAGTCGTCATTACATGTCTATATGCTTTGCCAAGCCACCATTGCTGTTAATGATCTTTGTTCTGGATTCTTCTGTGTGGTTCTTGTATGTGCATGTGATGGTGCTGACATCTTTGTGTGGACATCTTTTTATCTGTTTCTGTAAACAAAAAATGTCCTCTATTGTGCTCATTTTTACAGGATAAATATAAATTTGTATGAACCAGATTTATTTTTACCATTTAAAAAAAATTACTAGCGGGGGGTGTGTGCCGTTTAGCAGTTTGCCTCAGGCAGCAGAGAGGCTAGGTTCACCCCTGGTTACATAGGTTTAAAAAATATTTAGGTCCATCAAGTTCATCCTTTTTCCACCTTTATATCTTCTTTGTCACTACATTATTGTTCAACCCGTTTGGATTTAGTAGAAGTACAGCTAAATTTGCCATATGTAATAAATAGTCTTTGAAATGTAACATGTATCTTTGGTTGTGATGTTTAATATAGTCAGCACCATCTTGTGGCATTATCTGCATTATTTGTGCTTTTTCTTTCAAGATCTCACTATTGCCTTTGTGGATGAGCCCAAAGCATTCTGGGTAGTAGCAACCATTTTGAGAGATGATTCCCTCAGTCTACATAGATGAGATTATCCTTCTGCATTGCTCTTGGTTAGGCTAGGGTCACACTAAATGTTTTTTTTTCTTTAAAACCTGATCCGGTTTTGAGCTTTTAAAAAGCTCAAAACTGGATCAGGAAACGCTCCTCATAGGAGCCTATTATAAAAACCGGATTGCTTCACAAGCAATCCGGTTACCGCCTCCGGCTCTGCAGCCAGCGTGAAAAATCATGAAGGCTGCAGTTTTCGGAGCGGTTCACTGACCCGCAATGCGGTAACTGGATTGCTCAGGATGTGTAATCCTGAGCAATGCGGTTACCACATATACTTTGCTTATCCCGGCTGCCGCCGAGATAAGCAAAGTGTTATCAATGTTTTAAAAGTTGTAATTTTATTAATAAACGTGGCTATACTGTCTCTAGGGGTGCCCACCCCCCTAGAGACATACCACCCACTCAGGTGGGCATATAATGATTTAATATCTTATGTACAGTAGCCGGCTTCTGTCGGCTGCTGTACATTTTTATGAATGAAGCCGCCGGCTCCTTTGAGAGCAGCGCTCATACTATACCTATTGCCCATAGATCTTACTGTATAAGCCTTCAGGATCTCGGACAGCGCACATACTATACCTACAATAGGTATAGTATGAGTGCTGCTCTCAGAGGAGCCGGCAGCTTCATTCATAAAAATGTATAGCAGCCGACAGAAGCCGGCTACTGTACATAAGATATTAAATCATTATATGCCCACCTGAGTGGGTGGTAAGTCTCTAGGGGGGTGGGCACCCCCTAGAGACAGTATAGCCACATTTAATAATAAAATTCATCTTTGAAAACACAGATAACTGTTTGCTCATCCCTGCAGCATCAGCAGGGTTGAGCAAACTGTATGGTAACTGGATTGCTCAGGATTACACATCCTGAGAAATCCGGTTACCGGTTTGCGGTTCCCTCCACACATTTTTGATGAAAAATGTGTGGGACCGCAATTGCGTTCACCGCATCCGGATCTGGATGTGGTGAACGCAATTCTATTTTTAAGTGTGACCCTAGCCTTAGACTCCATTATCCTTGATAAAGCATATCTGGTAAGAGAACTATCTCTGTTTGTAATATCATGTTGTCCAGCATTGGCTAGGGTCACATCTGCGTTTTGTTTTATAAATCCTGATCCGGTTTGGAGCTTTCAAAAAGCTCCAAACCGGACCAGGAAACGCTCCTCATAGGAGCCTATGCAAAACACCGGATGGCTTCACAAGCCATCCGGTGGCCGGATCCGGCACTGCTGCCTGCGTTTTAAATCATGCAGGCAGCAGTTTTCGCAGCGTTTCTGGGACCGCACTGCGGTAACCGGATGGCTCAGGATGTGTAATCCTGAGCCATCCGGTAACTGCATAGTTTGCGGATCCCGGCTATTGCCGGGATCAGCAAACTGTCCTCTGCCTATTCAAGAGTTAAATTTAGTAAGTAAAGTACTGTTTGAGGTCTGTAGGGGGGGCTAAGACCCCCCTACAGACCAGCCGCCCACTCCGGTGGGCTTCTACTACAATTTCCTATGGCTCGGGGCTCGGATGAGCCCCGTGCATGTCTCCAAACCTCCCGCCCCCCCGTATCACTATACAGGGGTGCCTGCACCCCTCTTGTATAGCGATTCCTGCATGTGGCCCTAAAGTTAGAATACAGAACACATGTAAGCTCATACTTACATGTCATCGTCGGCAGTGTAGTGTGAAATCCCTGGGCGGGGCTGTTTGCTGCAGCCTCCGCCCCCTCATTCCTTATGGCCGCCCCCTCTGTGCCTCATCCAGTGATGTGAGGGCGGCACGTCATGAAAGGGGCGGGGCTAACCGCGGCACATATTTAGCCCCGCCCCTTTCATGACGTGCCGCCCTCACATCACTGGATGAGGCACAGAGGGGGCGGCCATAAGGAATGAGGGGGCGGAGGCTGCAGCAAACAGCCCCGCCCAGGGATTTCACACTACACTGCCGACGATGACATGTAAGTATGAGCTTACATGTGTTCTGTATTCTAACTTTAGGGCCACATGCAGGAATCGCTATACAAGAGGGGTGCAGGCACCCCTGTATAGTGATACGGGGGGGCGGGAGGTTTGGAGACATGCACGGGGCTCATCCGAGCCCCGAGCCATAGGAAATTGTAGTAGAAGCCCACCGGAGTGGGCGGCTGGTCTGTAGGGGGGTCTTAGCCCCCCCTACAGACCTCAAACAGTACTTTACTTACTAAATTTAACTCTTGAATAGGCAGAGGACAGTTTGCTGATCCCGGCAATAGCCGGGATCCGCAAACTATGCAGTTACCGGATGGCTCAGGATTACACATCCTGAGCCATCCGGTTACCGCAGTGCGGTATTCTGCACACATTTTTGACAAAAAATGTGTGTGACCGGAATTGCATTCACCGCATCCGGATCCGGATGCGGTGAATGCAATTCATGTTTGCAATGTGACCCTACCCATTGTTAATAGGGCCAGGGTCACATTTGCGATGTGCCCCTAGCCTGCCGGATTCCGGTATTATCTTAGAACTTTTTCCAGCGCCGCATAGCGTTTCCGCTATGCGGTGCTGGAAACCGCTGCCCTTAGTTACCCGCTGTTTACCTGCACGACCTGTCACACAGGCAGCGGCTCGGAGGGCGTTTTACAGCGCCGCACAGGAAACCGTTGCAGACACGATTTCCTGTGCGGCGCTGTAAAACGCCCTCCGAGCCGCTGCCTGTGTGACAGGTCGTGCAGGTAAACAGCGGGTAACTAAGGGCAGCGGTTTCCAGCACCGCATAGCGGAAACGCTATGCGGCGCTGGAAAAAGTTCTAAGATAATACCGGAATCCGGCAGGCTAGGGGCACATCGCAAATGTGACCCTAGCCTAGGTTGCATAGCAGTCATTATACAGGAAGTTTGTGTCTGTTATCAACTCGTGTGTTCACATGTACAAGCCTCAACCTTGCTGTATAATTTCTCTGTTACTGTGATTGTCATAGTTGTGTCACATGATATGCTCTAACTTATTTGTGCTATTTGGATCCTCATAGTGTTACTGCTTAAATTAACCATTGATCAATAAGTAAGTTAAACTACAGAAAACAGCCTTAGGCTAGGGTCACACTTGGGAGCCTGCATCCAGTAACTGGATGCATTACTGGATCCAGTTTTTCCGCTTGTCTGTTTGGAGGCATTTTTACCAAATCAGGTACCTGATCAGGTACTTAATGGTACCTATATGTACCATCAGGTACTGGATCAAGTTCCCATAGTGTCCCATGTTAAAAAAACTGATCAGGTTTTGCTAAAAGGCCAAAAAATGTTGCATACCCTATTAAAACCTGACTTCTCAAAAACTGGATCCAGTAGACAGATTGCACTTTGGCTAGGGTCACATTTCCATTTTTTTTTTTAAAAAAACCTGATCCGGTTTTCAGCTTTTAAAAAGCTCAAAACCGGATCAGGAAACGCTCCTCATAGGAGCCTATTATAAAAACTGGATTGCTTCACAAGCAATCCGGTTTCTGCCTCTGGCTCTGCAGCCTGCATGAAAAATCATGCAGGCTGCAGTTTTTGGAGCGGTTCTCTGACCCTCAAAGCAGTAACCGGATTGCTCAGGATGTGTAATCCTGAGCAATGCGGTTACCGCATATACTTTGCTTATCCCGGCTGCTGCCGGGATAAGCAAAGTGTTCTCTGTGTTTTTACATGTGTAATTTTATTAATAAATGTTTCTATACTGTCTCTAGGGGGTGCCCACCCCCTCTAGAGACCTAGCACCCACTCAGGTGGGCATATAATGATTTAATCTCTTATGTACTGTAGCCAGCTCCTTGTGGCTCTGTACATTTTTATGAATGAAGGCGCCGGCTCCTCTGAGAGCAGCGCACATACTATAGCTATTGTAGGTATAGTATGTGCGCTGTCCGAGATCCTGAAGCCTAATACAGTAAGAATGCTACTGTATTAGGCTATATAAGTAATAAGTAAGAATGCCATTACGCTATATCTTATACTTGTATCTTGTAGTGTGTAGTGTGCAGCGGATTATATGTATATAGTAATGTTTTTTCTCTTGCTAGCACCTATACTTATAGGTGTGCTCTTCAATCTCTTAATGTTAATATTACTGCTTTTTTTAACTTGAGCACCCTACATAACCTGATAGCTAGTCCATTTTACCATCTAGTTCATTCCTTGTTTTATCAAGTCTTCAGCCACACCCATACACGCAGGTTTTAAAATGCACTTAGAGGCACTTACATCCTCAGACGCTTTTTTACCGCAGACAGAGGCATAAGGTTAGGACCCGGTATACATGAGAATACCTTGAAGACTGGTTATCGGGCTTATATGTAATGCATTACATTAACTAAAATTCTCATTTTGCTTATATATATTCTTAGCAGTTTTTCAATTTTCCTCATCCAAATTTACATCAGCTTTATACACTTAGCCATTACGCTATATCTTATACTTGTACCTTGTAGTGTGCAGCGGATTATATGTATATAGTAAGGGTTACCAAAGGCTGAGAAAACTAAGTGACTTGTTAATAGAGGTACAGGTTGCTCAGGCAGAAGGAGATTTGCATGGATTAGCATTCCTGGAGACTGCCAGGGGTGTCAAAAGCTCCCTTAAAACCTATAACAGAAGTGGGTAACACATGGTTGCCGTTATAAACCGACTCATAATGTATAAATTTCACTCGGTCATGTCCCAATGCCCCTGGTGTCAAACCCAATTAAACACAAAACTAACGTTACTTCCACAAGGCAAATAAGTCACCTCAAGAAGACAGCAAATATCAAGACTTCAGTAAGCAATGTCCCCTACATCAGAAATCACATCCTCTACTAAAATTTAGAGCTTTCAGTGAGAAGTCTCTAGAAAACCGCAACAGTTTCCTGAAAGAAAACAACATTTGCTTCAAATGTTGTGCTACAACATTGCACTTTGCTAGGAGCTGTGAAGCCAGAGTGAACTGTGCAGAATGTGGTAGCGTGGATCACAATACAGCTTTACACCCTGGACCACACCCTCAGGTGTCATCGCAATCAGGACTTGGCAAAAAACAGAAGAACACTGACATAAACATCTGCATAGTCACCTCTCAGTATACAAAGATCTGAAGAGGACATATAGGGGGAAGGTCTTGTTCAAAAATCTGCCATGCAAGAGTCTATGGAGCAGGCCATCGGGATAAGGCATCAAGATATATGCAATCTTAGATTATTAAAGCAGCCAAGTCCATCCTCTTCAACAGGTTCAACATTGTAGGTCCAGTTTCTTCCTACTCCTTCCTACTCCTTCAAGAAATGTGCAGGTACCGTTGAGACAGCAGAGAGAAAAGGATACAATGTGGAGTCCATAGATGGTCAGACATACTTACCACTACCGACTATACTTTATAGATTTCCGACAACTGGTCTAAGATACCTTCACCAGAGGTAGCAGCACATCCCCCCATTTGAAGCACATAGCTCACCTGATACAAGAGCTGGACCCAGAAGCTTCAATAACCTTACTACTTGGAAGAGACATATTACAAGTCCATAAAGCTAGAGGACAAATTAATGGCTTCCAAAATGCTCCATATACACAGAGACTTGACCTAGGATTGGTCATTATAAGGGATATCTCTCTAAGGCGGCCGTCGCACAGTTTAATATCGCTAGCGATATTGTTAGCGATCACGTGCACGCGCGATCGCTAACAATATCGCTCACATCGCTGGTGAGCTGTCACACAGACAGACTCACCAGCGATGTGGACCAGCGAGATCGCTGGTAACCATCTTACACATCGGGTTACTAGGCGCCGTGCGGCGCTTAGTAACCCGACGTTTACCATAGATACAATCTCCCAGCATAGGCTCTGCCGCTGGGAGATCGTTCATCGTGGTGTCACACACCACGATGAGGCAGATTGATCAAGCATTTATCGCTTGATATGAGCTCCGGCTCACCAATCTGCGATCTAACGATCAAGAGATTTTACATTGTAAAATCGCTTGATTGCACGCAGCGATGCACAAACGATATCGCTTAAGCGATCAAAACGCAGATTGCTTAAGCGATATCGTGCATTATATTGAACCGTGTGACGGCCGCCTAAGAGGAGCACACAAGCCAACCTTAGTAGAAAGTATGCTCACCAACACACTTGAAAATGGATGTCTAACTCTCTTCCAATGTCAAAGTAGTTTCCTAGTAAAGTAATTGCCATGCAGTGCTCCCCTGCCTTGCCCTTTCGCAAACCCTTCCTGTGAAGACCACACTTGTGATGGTGAACAAGACCACATAGGGTGTACAGTGTCCCATAGGACAAGAGAAGATAACAAGACAGCGATGTCCATAGAAGACAGAATGTTCTTGGATATCATGGATCAAGAAATAGTAAAAGATAAGTTGGGTTGCACCTCTACCATTTACCATTCAGACCCCATGGATGATGCTTGCCTAAAAGCAGAGAACTTGTCTACAGTCAATTTCTCCCCCTCAAGCATCACATTTCAGAAGTCAGCAGAGACAAGAGAACATTTCTTTACGTTCATGGAGAAGATACTCCAGAATAACAATGTAGAAGTTGCACCTGCACTTTAAGACTCTGAGGAGTGCTGGTACCTACACATTTTAAATGTGTATAATCCAAAGAAGCTAGGACAGATAAAAGTGGTATTTAACTCAAGTGCCATATGTGAAGATGTCTAGTTAAATGATGTTCTACTATTGTGCCCATACCTCAATAACAAGCTTTTGTTAGTAATACTATATTTCTACAGGGATGGATGGTATTTATGGTAGATAGAGTCTGTGGAGCCTCATTTAGGAGTCCTAAATGAGGCTCCACAGACTCTATTTGCATTTTCAAAATTCCCAGTGGGCAATTCACTGTGCTGAGCGCTTTAGCCGACTGCCCGCAGTGTTTTCTTGGAGTGCTCTCCCTGAGATCAGTGATTGCTTTGTGGTATTTATGGCAGATATCCAACAGTTGTTCCACTGCTTTCTTGTCAAAAAGGAACACAGAAACTACTTGAAGTTCTTCTGGTACCATGACAACGAGAGTATTGAATGAGTGTATACATTTTCAGGAACAGTCCTTCCCCTGCAGTGGTTATCTATGGTCCAAGAAATTGCTACAAAAAGGGTGAAGAAAAGTATTGGTCAGATGTTAGATCCTTCAAGGAAAACATTTCTGTTGCTTGATATCCCCTCCTACGAGTTTGCTTCCAATAGCTGAGAACTAATGGAAACCTTTCCCTCTCAATACTACTTAAGTGATCTAAAGGACTTGGACCTAAGCATCATCTCCCTTCATTTGCAGCAGAGCCTCGATTTGCTCTGGGATTTAAAGGAGGATGCCTTCACCTTCCAAATCAGCAAAGAAGATAAACTCTTCACGTGTAAAAGTATCCTTTCTTTCATAAAGAGGTTGCATGATCCCCTGGGTTTCAAACCACTGTAACCATCCAAGATAAAATGTTCTGTAAAGATAAAATAGGGAGGGGGACAAGAGGCGCAATAGTGCCCAATCACTAGTGACACTTATATACAGTGGTGGTGCTGTGAAGCTGCTCACCTGGTCCAGTTGTGATCCCCACAACTGGTTTGAAGGCGTTTTTGGAAACGATGTTCCAGCTGCTGCAGGACCTCGACCAACCACTGGATAGTGGTATGTATCAAAGAAATGATGGGAGTGCTGGTGTCTCACGGTCCGCGCTACTTCAGGGTTAAATAAACTCACCAAAGAGCCAAAACGATTTTCATCCTTTTATTCCTCCTCTCTCCTACGCGTTTCAGCGCCTATCCTGGCACCTTTATCAGGGATATTACCTGATGAAGGTGCCAGGATAGGCGCTGAAACGCGTAGGAGAGAGGAGGAATAAAAGGATGGAAATCGTTTTGGCTCTTTGGTGAGTTTATTTAACCCTGAAGCAGCGCGGACCGTGAGACACCAGCACTCCCATCATTTCCAAGATAAAATGTTAAGAGACATCACCCAAGTGACATCCTATTGGGATGATCCACTTTCATCAGAAAAAAGAGAACTGTGGGCAGATTGGAGGAAGTCTCTCAAAGCCTTGTCCAACCTTCATGTGAAATGACCATATGCTCCTTTGCCACCAACAGATGTCAGTGACAAAGACCTCTACCAATGAAAATGGAAACAAGTACAGAGTGCCTCCAACATTTTCTCCAGCATATAAACCAGGAAAATGTGGCAGAAAGACCGGCCAAACATCAAACCTTATGATGTACTCATGAAAGATAGGCAGTGTACTGAAATGAGTGGCCATTTGACCTGTCACCCAAACCTTCCCAAGCAAGGATGGAAAGTACACAGAGTCAAACTCAAAGAGTGTAAGCTTGGGGAGCGTAAACTATTTCTAAGGCTAGTAGCCGAACTTGCGCTGTTGTTTTCGCCAAAGGAACAAAATAGTGGCATCCATTGACACCAAGTGGGGAGTGTTCACCCATTTGGACTCATTAGAGAAAGTAATTCTGGTTTGACACTTACTGTAGCCTGTGTAGTGTGACATGTTGCCCTGTTGTGATGTGTTTAGCACAATTTGGCAGTGTTGCCTGCATGTCTAGGTGTCTTTTTTAAGAGCCTAGTGCATTGTGGGTCAGGCTTCTGCTTCTCTGGAATGAAGCAGCAATTTTAGATCAGTATCAGACAGGATCCTATTCAGGCATACATGTGTTCTCTTGCCTCAGGTTCTCTCTTGTGAACCCCCATCATCATTGTCAAGCATAACAGGTGAGGGTTAAATTCCTATATGTGTGAATCTTGTACTGTAAAATCTGCTGTTACGATTGTATAGAAATTGTTTTACATAGAGATTATGTCTATAGGGATGTATGTGTTTATTTTCAAGCCTTCATTTTAGTGAAGGATCTTCTGTACTGAACACTGTCATATCTGTCTATATGATGTACACTATGTATCCAGTGTGCATTGTGCTCTCTGTCCTGTATTGTCACTGCTGTTTTGTGTGATATGCTTAGCACTGATTTCTTTTATTTGTATTCTTACAGTATAGTTTTTCCACATTTGATTGATGAATCACAGTGAATCACTTCACTCATTTACAGGTGACCAAAAAATCTTAGACCACAGAACCAACAGACTCTTTACTTGGGATACAGAGAAGGTTTAAGCTGTATGTTGTATTCGCACCAGATATAACGTGAAGGAAGGCAGAACACTAATAATAGGTAATTAAAGGGAAGGGAAATCTCCTAGGCTAGCAAAAAAGTTAGTACCAAATAGAAAGTTATTACCCGGCAAATGTTTATGCCAAATGATAGATCTTTAGTTGGGCCCCTCTTAAGCAAATCCAATAAATAAAGAAGAAGACAAAGAAGAGGGTTTTTGCCCACCATATTTATAAATGCACAAAAAGAGTTCAGCTTATGATATAACCTTTAATGCTTTCTTTGTAAAAGACATACAAGTAAAATCCATATAAGAACAGACAGGGACCTTATACAAACGTCACAATTTTTGCCAACAAACAATTAAAGTGAACAAGATGTGCATAGATCAAGCAAGACTCCAATAAACTTCCCTTTAAGATGGATATGTCTAGCCAACAAGCTCAAAAATCAATGGTTTGGGATAAATATCCCTATGGGTTGTCAGGGGCCTCTTTGTGTTTTTTTTCTGGACAGACCATATTTACCTGTCTACAATGGTTATTGGTTCAAACTTCAATGTAATTTATGCTGGGTAGTCTAAGAATCTGAGAAATCTGTCAAGTGACAGTCACAACAAAACAGATTCTCATCCTGAGAAAGATATATATGTACAGAATTTCCATTTCCTAATACAGGTTATCTGTGGCTATCAGCCTGTTATATTAGTAAAATCACAACCTAGTATAGGCTGTGCTGGGAAACCTGGTCAAATAAACCAGCCTTCAAGTGATAATAGCAACAACAGCTGTCATGCCCTTGACCGCGGGGCCGGTCTCTGCTAAGCAGGGAGATGGCGCTCACCACCCAGTTCCACTGGTTCTGCTCACCCTGGTCATTGTTCCATGTGACCATCTGTCTCCTTCTCTGCTAGGAACCTGCATTCTCTTGGCAGGTTTCCTGGGAATATTCTTAGGTTGTGCGCCCAGCATCCTGCACACACTTATAGGATCAATACACGTGTTCCCGATTAGATATCTGCTTGAGTGCTGTTGCTCTGAGAATAAAAGGCACCCTTCTCCTTTGGGAGGTGCCTGGGCAACTTGTTCATTCTCTTGGAAGTTAGCTGTCCAGGTCACACCCTGTTGTGCTCTGTGAAAGGAAGACTGTTGCTTTGCATGCTACTAATTCCTCTGTGTCCACAGTATCTGCTGCTGGAAGTTCCTTGTCCTGTATCCCTCTGGACATTCTGGATCTCACCCTGAGCTGACCTAGCTTTTCCTCACGGAACCCTCCGGATACCTCTACCGGCTGGACCAGCCTATCCGAGACAACATGGAGCTCCCAGGATCCTCTCCACAGACAGAGCTAGCATTCCACAGTCTCTTCACCTCTACGTTACGGTCTGTACGGGCCGCCCATCGGGTCCAGGATCCAAGGGCATTTAGACCTCCTGGTGATGTAACAGGTTTATCTCTTTACAGGGATTACCTCTGCCAGTGCTCCACTACGTGCTGTTGTGATCCAGAGGGTCCTCCCATCAGGCACCTTTCCCCTTTTTGTTAAACTATCCTTAATAAATATCCTTAATTTTATGAAAGTCTCTCTCCTATCTCTTAATTATCGGGTATACAGCTACAACTGCACCACCAGTGGTCCAGTGAGTCCACTTTATATCATCACGCCATGAGGGCATAACAACAGGACTCACATCCTAAGGAAAATCTGCAAATTTTCTTCTCAGATAGATATTATCCTGTCAGGGAGTGCACATAAGCAGTGACTCAACTGACAGTTACAACAGCTGAACTCACATCTCAGAAAATAAATCCATAGCTTATTCCTAAATAGTATTACACTGTCAGGTCAGTATCCCTTTCCCAATATCAAATGAAAGGCTGGATGCAAACCCAGTCTCCTTTTTCAATCCTTAGTCACCCCACTATTTCTTCCAAGTGATACTCACCCATTCTTGGTTGGTGGTATGCTCTGGTCTACGGATACCCCATGTGGTCAAGCAATAAAACACAAGAATAATATCAATATAACTAGCGCTCCGTGCGGTAAAAAATCCGCTGCATGTCATTGGTCCATTAGTCTTTAGTCCATGGCCAACTCCTCACATATGATATTTTTATTTTTTGGGAGATTGAAAAAAAACACATGAACATGGGAAGAACACGCCACTTCAAGAGCATGTTTTGTATTGGATTAAAATTCACTACCACCATGGTAACAGCACTAACTACAGAGCTGCTGTCTTTTTGTGGCTTAAAACTTTAATTGATCATTTACAGTTTTAATTACATTAGACTTTATAAAAGAAAATATTAAGTATTTAGCAACTGTTTTTTATGAAATTCCCAGCATCCGAATGACTTGACAGCCTAATACCGTCTCATAAATAAAAAATAAATGGCGTGCACACTTACATTAATGCTTAGTGCAAGAGAAGGGATTTCAATGACTTCTAAGTGCAATAGAAGCTCCCATTGTTGCCCATGTTCAATTTTTCACCTTAATAAAGTGACTTTCATTGTGATAATTTACCTGGTATTAGGCTAGGGTCACACCTGCGGTTCTGTTTGAAGATCCTGATCCGGTTTTGAGCATTAAAAATGCTCAAAACTGGTTCAGGATCCGCAGCCCATAGGCTCCCATTAAAAAACCGGATTGCCCAAATGGCAATCTGGTTACCGGAACCGGTTTTGCAGCCTGTGGAAAAAATCATGCAGGCTGCATTTTTCGGAGCAGTGGCAAAACCGGATCAGTTTTGTTACAATGGGCGCCTATGGGAATCGGATCCGGTACCGCAAGGTACATAAACGTACCTTGCGGTACCGGATCCGGATGCGGTTTTGAAAATTGCAAAAATCCTCATTCCAAATCCGGATGCATTAATGCATCCAGATCCGGAATGAGGGTTGCAATTTTACTATTTAACATAAGTATGAAGACACAATCCAATACTGGATCTGGTAATGGATCCGGTTACTGGATTGTGCCTTCCAAGTGTGACCCTAGCGTTAGTGTGCAGTGATTTCATTTTTTAACACTGTTTTAGACCGATAGAAGAAGTAACCAGTAGCCTATAAATATATGTAAAGTTATTCTTTGAGTGTGTTTATGCAGACATTGCATCACTTTGTACACTGTTTTAAACAAAGGTTGTAAAAGAATCTAATGGATTATGTTTGGAACACTGTAAATTTAGCAGTTTATGAAGAAAACTGTATTTTAAGTGGTGAGAACACATGATATGTGGATAATTTCTATTAAACTCAAATACATTTCACAGGGTATTTATCCAAGCTGATGCTTGATGGATAGGATATTCAAAACTATAACATATGCGTGAGTAAGCCATTGGATTCATTCAAGGGGATTTAATTTCTTGTTTTGTTGATTCTTGAAATTTTATTTCTGCTGCATGTACAAAATGTCAACTACAGTTATAGTATGATGTGTCTTCCTCAATTGCACTTTGGTTATCATATTTCTAGTAAGGACTCACAGTTTCCTTAAGGATACTACAAATTCAGTAAAGTTATTTAAGCAAAATACAGATCACATGAGTGTCGTTCTTTAACTGAGGATGGAATTCAGCATTTTAAAATTAAAATCAAAAGTTGCAAAAGCTGACGGGCAACTATGATGTGTTTACATTGCTTCAGATTGATACATTAAGGAACAACATATCAGACATCACATGGAAATGGATACAGATTATGGGGGAGGAAAAGGCTGTAAATTATAAAGAAAGACAAGTAATCCAAAAATCCTGTAGTTAAAGAATATATATGTTTATTCAAAAAATGAAAAACATGGTGGTACACACAAAACAGGAAGGGGAATAAGTGAAAAAATATAAAATCATTTAAATGTGATAACGCGTTTCGAACTAGACCGGTTTTTAATTATAAGTACAAATCCGGTTTGAAATACGTTATACTTGTTCCGCCTCCTTTTTCAGTGTGTGTTTTTACCTTTTTGGGAATAATCATATATATTTTTAACTACAGAATTATTGAATTTCCTCTATTTCTATGTTCAATTCAGTGACCAGATGGATTTTTCTGTCCATACATCCCTGTGCTTTTGAAGAAGGACTTATTACCTCCTTTCTTTGTGGATGAGCTGATAAGTATTATTTCATTTCTTATATTTGTAAATTATATGCTAGTCTTGATTCAAAATCCACTGCAATAAAATACACCTAATTTTCTAATTCACCTATCTTAAAAATTTAGAGAACTGTTGGACTGTCTGCTTCACAAACTGAAATCTAGTATGACAACGATGTAGATTTGCATTATAATTCACTCCAGTTTCTTGTATAATTTTTATTAAATCTGTTAGCTCGCAGTTCGTCATTCCATCACCAATTAAGCACTAATCACTTTTCGAGAAAGTGTCTGAACTCATGCAAAACAGAATATAAATATAGAGAATTGGAAAACAGTACCAGAAAATAACACTTAAGCCAAAGTCAAAAGCCAAAGCCAAATTTGAGATGAATCGGTTCTCTAGAAGAAATGTGCCAATGGTTAAAGACGTCTATGCTGCGCTACTTGCCATGGTAAGTAGACAAACCTAAGCATGGTGTTCAGAAGAAATTGATGCAATAAAGTACATAGAGGCATTGAGTAGGATAATAAAAAATATAGGGCCTGCTTCATTATTTCTTACGAGCATTAATTTTTGTTGCATTTTGGTCTTTTGTACTTTTTTACTTTACTCCGATTTCATCTTTCTATTTGTATGCATTCAGGGTTTTCTAGACCAAGATGTTTCCCCCTTATTTATCATTTGTGACTTCTCAAAAAGCTGAAAACTTTGTCCAAAATTTACTCCAGTCCAACCCTGGACGTTTTATCTACGTCAGAATTTTTTACAGCTTATGTGATCATTTGCAAAACATGTACACCATAAATGTTTACAATGGCGCCAATATACAGTAGGTCCATTTAACAAGCAGCAAATAAATAGCAAATATTCAACAACTGCAATGTAGTTGACCAATGAACATAAATGGATAAATTATTTGCGCTAAAATGAGATACATAAAGAAAACAATTCTATAGACAAAATGAATACATAAAATAAATATTGCACATTGTTATAATAAATGCAAGATAATGGCCCAAGTAAAACTAACGATTAAATCAATTACATAAAGGTTTTCCCACATACAATTAAGAATATTAGTATCAGCATAAAATGCAACTAATGAATATAGCAAACTAGGAACATGCACTTGAAATCCATGTGTATAACAAGAGAATGGATAGCATACAGGCTATACCAGTAGGGGTCCGATATATTGGTCTAAATACAGTGGGAAAAAAGTATTTAGTCAGCCACCAATTGTGCAAGTTCTCCCACTTAAAAAGATGATAGAGACCTGTAATTGACATCATAGGTAGACCTCAATGAGAGACAAAATGAGAAAACAAATCCTGAAAATCACATTGTCTGATTTGGAAATAATTTTTTTTTTAAATTTTCGTGGAAAATAAGTATTTGGTCAATAACAAAAGTTAATCTCAATACCTTGTTATATATCTTTTGTTGGCAATGACAGAGGTCAAATGTATTCTGTAAGTCTACACAAGGTTGGCACACACTGTTGCTGGTATGTTGGCCCATGCCTCCATGCAGATCTCCTCTAGATCAGTGATGTTTTGGGCTGTCGCTGGGCAAACACAGACTTTCAACTTCCTCTGAAGGTTTTCTATAAGGTTTAAATCTGGAGACTAGCTAGGCCATTCCATGACCTTGAAATGCTTCTTACGAAACCACTCCTTTGTTGGCCGGGTGGTGTGCTTGGGATAATTGTCATGCTGAAATACCCAGCCATGTTTCATCTTCAATGACCTTGTTGATGGAAGAAGGTTTGCACTCAAAACCTCACAATATATGGCCCCATTCATTCTTTCATGCACCCGGATCAGTCGTCCTGGTCCCATGGCAGAGAATCAACCCAAAGCATGGTGTTGCCACCCCCATGCTTCACAGTAGGTATGGTGTTCCTTGGATGCAACTCAGTATTCTTTCTCTTCCAAACACGACAAGCTATGTTTCTACCAAACAGTTCTACTTTGGTTTCATTTCATCTAACCATATGACATTCTCCTAAAACTTTTCTGGATCATCCAAATGTTCTCTAGCAAACCTCAGATGGGCCTGGACATGTAATGGTATAAGCAGAGGAACATGTCTGACAGTGCAAGATCTGAGTTCCTGGCGGCATAGTGTGTTACTGATGGTAGACGGTATTACGTTGGTCTTAGCTCTCTGCAGGCTATTCACTAGGTTCCCCTGTGTGGTTCTGGGATTTTTGCTCACCGTTCTTGAGATCATTTTGACCCCATGAAGTGAGATCTTGTGTGGAGCCCCAGATCGAGGGAGATTATCAGTGGTCTTATATGTCTCCCATTTTCTCATTAATGCTCCCATAGTTGATTTTTTTACACTAAACTGCTTGCCTATTGCAGATTCAGTCTTCCAAGCCTGGTGCAGGGTTACAATGTTGTTTCTGGTGTCCTTTGACAGCTCTTTGGTCTTTACCATAGTGGAGTTTGGAATGTGACTGTTTAAGGTTGTGAACAGTTGTCTTTTATACTGATAACAAGTTTAAACAGGTGCCAGCACTACAGGCAATGAGTGGATTAAAGAAGAAGTTAAGTCTGTAAGAGCCAGAAATGTTGCTTGTGTGTAGGTGACAAATACTTATTTTCCACCAAAATTTGAAAAAAAAATTATTTCAAAATCAGACAATGTGATTTTCAGGATTTGTTTTCTCATTTTGTCTCTCATATTTGAGGTCTACCTATGATGTCGATTACAGGCCTCTCTCATCTTTTTAAGTGATATAACTTGCACAATTGGTGGCTGACTAAATACTTTTTTTCCAACAGTATCTATTGTTCCATTGGTTACATACCTCCTAGTCCATATATAGTCATCACTTTTTGTAAACACTCTCAGAGAATAACTTTACATATATTTATAGACAACTGGTTACTCTTTTTGCCAGACTGAGACAGTATTAAGTTCTCAAGGGGTCCAGATGCTGGAGATCTAATCAACAGTTGCTAAATGCTTATTTTGTTTTTAATTTATTTTTTTTAGTAAGCCTTATGTAATCAATATGGCACTTAAGGCTGTTACCCTACTGTGGTGCTAATTTGGAAACCGACACAAAAGATATACATTAAGTGACATATTTATTACCATGTTTATGTGTTTTTTATTTTCAAAATATATGTGAAATGAATTGGCTTTTACAAAATTGGTCCTAGGTCATGAAATAACACTTTGAATTAAAAAAATGTTAAAAAAAAAAACAAAAACTAAAAGTTGGCACTAGAGATGAGCTGATCGATTTGCAGGACCACTTAAGCAGCCCTTCAGCTGTCGCCCCTGAAAATAGTGCATTAATAATTAACGCCATTTCCAGGCACCTTACCGGGCTCTTCCAGCGGCTCTGGTGACGGTGGCATGCTGGGTAATAAAGGGGTTAATACCAGCTTTGTTTTTTCAGCTGGTATTACGCCCAAGATTCTTAATGTCAGGACAAGTTTGACCCGGCCATTAAAAATCTCCAATAAAGGGTTGAAAAAAGACACCACACAGAGAAAAAATTCTTTATTAAAAATAAAGAGACAGACACCATTAGGGACTCCATCTTTATTACCACCACGCATCCCTCCAACGATCTAGGTCTTCTCTCTTCTTTCTTCTCTCTTCTGTCTTCTTTCTTCCTTCTTCTTGTTGAACTAATTCAGCACTACTTCATCACACAGCAGGGGGCAGAAATGTGCTCCCTGTGCTGTGTCATGAGTCAGTGAGGCTGTGGGCATTAAGCGGTGACACCGGTGGCCCCGTTGCTATAGTAACCAAATTATCAGTTACTATAGCAACGCTAAGCATTGCCGACATCACAATGGCTTATGAATGAGACGACTCATCCATAAGTGACAGAATTTAAATCCCTGCTTACCGATCACTGCAGCGCCGGTAACCAGAGAGTTAACTGTGCTGTGACCGCGGCAGAAGTATAGCAGCCGCAGTCACAGCACAGTTAACTCCTTGCTTACTGGCACTGCAGTGATGCAGTAACATCATCCGGCTAACGTGGATGACCTCATAAGTGTGGCCTTAGCCTAACTGATAACTTAAAGTGAAAAGGAGGAAAGAACCAGAAAGCATGTACAAATGACCGGGATCAGAGAAACAGACCAATAATTCAAAAAATTTGTAAATCTTTATTAATAATAATACAGAGAAATATGAGCAAAAAACACAAACAGAATAAAAACACTTAAAATGTGTGATGGACAACCACCAACACAGCAATGACTATGGCCCCAGATGTCATCAGAATAGCTGTATCATGAGACCCAAACATGGGTTTAAATATTTGATTAGGACCCGCTGGTGACTAGACTCACAGGAAGGCAAGCCTGCTGACATGAAAGAATGAAAAAAACAAGAGATTCCAGGACAATATAGGTGGCATTGATCAAAAAACAAGAAAATCATAAATAGCAATCATCAAACCCAGTTGAAAGATAATGCAGCTCAGCTAATATTGAATCAGAATATATTGCACCAATGTACAAAACAGTGAGATGCGACTCATAGATTCCTGTGATAAAGTATAGTACAGGGACCTAATGTCCCTATGGAGTAACAAGAATGAAAAAAGTCACAAATACAATAATGTCAGTCCTGCCTAAGAGCTAATTGAGGACAAAAGCTCTGAGGTCAGTAACACAGGTCTAGGAGAGCACACCATGAACTGGAATGGTCAGTTCAGTTAATGCTGAGGTATCAAAAATCATTCACCTGTGAGCAGGGTGAGAAAACATAAAGGATAAACAAAAGTCAGGACAATGCAACACCAGTGCCTGGAAAAAGAGTCAAAAATGAGTTATAGTCACCATAGCAGGTCAGGAGACCGGGGCACATAGCAGCAGGGAGCGACGCGTATCACCGCTCTAAAACAACGGCTTCATCCTCGGGAAGCTGTGGGCAATTATTAAAAATAAAGAGACAGACACCATTAGGGACTCCATCTTTATTACCACCACGCATCCCTCCAACGATCTAGGTCTTCTCTCTTCTTTCTTCTCTCTTCTGTCTTCTTTCTTGCTTCTTCTTGTTGAACTAATTCAGCACTACTTCATCACAGAGCAGGGGGCGGAAATGCGCTCCCTGTGCTGTGTCATGAGTCAGTGAGGCTGTGGGCATTAAGCGGTGACACCGGTGGCCCCGTTGCTATAGTAATCAAATTATCAGTTACTATAGCAACGCTAAGCATTGCCGACATCACAATGGCTTATGAATGAGACGACTCATTCATAAGTGACAGAATTTAAATCCCTGCTTACCGATCACTGCAGCTCCGGTAACCAGAAAGTTAACTGTGCTGTGACAACGGCTGCAGTATAGAAGGCGCAGTCACAGCACAGTTAACTCCTTGCTTACTGGCACTGCAGTGATGCAGTAACATCATCCGGCTAATGTGGATGACCTCATAAGTGTGGCCTTAGCCTAACTGATAACTTAAAGTGAACCTGGCAGCTGATACATGCTGCTCAATCCATGGACAGCATGTATCAGACACTGATGGTATGAACTGAACCATGTATTTTTGACTTTGAAACATCATAGCATTTCAGAGAAAAACATGCTTTAATAGCCATCAGGGATCAAGCCATGCTGTTGACTAGTCAGACAGGCAGTTTTCCCCCACCCGCTGCGCAGGACTTTGCCGTAGTGCACTTTGCATTTCAGAGTTAAGCATACCTGGCTGAGTTCATACAGTTGGTGGCTCATACATAGCGCTCATGGATTGGTCAACATATATAAGCTATCAGGTTCTCTATTAAAGTTTCTTTTACAGAGTAAAAACCTCTTGACATGCTTTTTGACATTTACACCTCAAAAAAGAACTGTAGTGTTGTTTAAATTCTCACTTCTCTTTCTGAAAATACAAAGCTCAGCTCTAGGCCACTTTACTATTTATTAGCACATCTGATAGAAATATGTGATGACCTCATGACACATATTACTTTTATGAAGAATAAATATAGCTTCCATTTTCTGTTCTAGCATTTTCCATATTTTTGATACAGTTTTTAGAAAGTACAAGGTGAGAAGAAACTTGACAAGCTCTCTGGCTCTAAGGTCATTGTAATACCTGCTAGGGTTTTATATGCTTGAATCTAATTTTCCCGTGTCTACGAATCTATTACAAGCATAGAATTAGAATGCAATAACATGGAGGTGTATTGTGTTAATTCTGAAATGACCGAGATTTTCAGATGAACGTATTAAATATTTGCTTTATTTGTACAGGCAGTGAACCGTGCAGCATTAAATATTTATATTCTCTGGAGCCACATACTTACTTAAAAGAGCATGATAAAACCTTGTGAGATTCAACAATGAAACTCATGCATTATTATTTAGGTTGTCTTCATCTTACCTTCTGCATCCTGTAGGTTTTCTGAAATACGTTATACATTATTTGTTGCAATTGTTATTTGACAAAAACAAAAGACCTTGGTAATATAGTATAATATATATTATTTAATCCCTTGCTAATTTTGTAAGTTTGCCCACTGACAAAGACATGAACAGTCTATAGTTTTAAGAGAAGGTTAATATTAACAGTGAGAGATAGAATATTAAAAATAAAATCCAGAAAATCACATTTTCTAAATTATATAAATGGTTTTGCATCTAGAAGAGAGAAATAAGTATTTGATCCCTCTGGCAAACAAGACTTAATACTTGGTGGCAAAGTCTTTGTTGGCAAGCACGGCAGTCAGACGTTTTTTGTAGTTTATGATGAGGTTTGCGTACATGTCAGAAGGAATTTTGGTCCACTCCTCTTTGCAGATTATCTCTAAATCATTAAGATTTTGAGGCTGTTAGTTGTCAACTTGGAGCTTGAGCTCCCTCCATAGATTTTCTATGGGATTAAGGTCTGGAGACTGGCTAGGCCACTCCATGACCTTAATGTGCTTCTTTATGAGATAATCCTTTGTTGCTTTGCTTTTTTAATGTTTTGGGTCATTCTCGTGCTGGAAGACCCAGCCATGACCCATTTTTAATGTCTTGGTGGAGGGAAGGATGTTGTCACTCAGGATTTTATGGCACATGGGTTCATCCTTTATCCATTGATGTGGTGAAGTAGTCCTGTGCCATTAGCAGAGAAAACCCCCAAAAACATAATGTTTCCAGCGCCATTCTTGACTGTGGGGACAGTGTTATTTGGGTCATAGGCAGCATTTCTCTTACTCCAAACACGGCAAGCTGAGTTAATGCCAAAGAGCTCAGTTTTTGTCTCATCTGACAACAGCACCTTCTCCCAATCACTCTCAGAATCAGCAAGGTGTACATTGGTAAACTTCAGATGGGCCAACACATGTACCTTCTTGAGCACTGGGACTTTGCAGGCACTGCAGAATTTATATCCATTACATTGTAATATGTTACCAATGGTTTTCTTAGTGACAGTGGTTCCAGCTGCCTTGAAACCATAAACAAGTAGAGATGAGCGATGTTCGACTCGAATTGTTCGCCAATCTCAAATTCGAGTTGTTTTTAGCGGTGTTCGAGTTATTCACTGAATTCGGACAATTTGGTTCAAATTCGGCAGTTCGAGAAACTGTTCGATTTTAGTTCGAAAATGCGGCAGATGCGGGCAGAAAACCACACCTGCCACATTTTCAGCCAAAATAAACAGCTGTTAAGTAAAATAAAGTGTTAAAAATTAAAAAATGTATGCTCACCTGTCCGCGGTCCACCAATGGCTTCAGCAAGGTCCTGTTGCTGATAGGACCTGTGGTGACGTCAGTTATCGCGGGAACTCCGGTCACATGACCGGAGTTCCCGCGATAACTGACGTCACCACAGGTCCTATCAGCAAGAGGACCTTGCCGGAAAGGTTAAAATAGACATTTTTATATTTTGGACACCTTCTTTTACTTAAAGAAAACAAATTGACGTGGGCTTCTCCGTATTTTTGTATCCAGCCGGATACAGCAGGCAGCGATGGGCTGCACCAACCCCCAGGTGCCTATTTGTACCTGGTTGGACACAACAATATAGGGGAGCCCCATTTTTCTATTATTTCATGAATTTCATGAGATAATAAAAAAAAAATGTGTGGGGCTCGGCGCTATTTCTATGTCCAGCCAGGTACAGCTAGGCAGCTGGGGGCTGGAATCTGCAGCGCAGGGAGGCCCAAGCTTTCTGGGCACCCCCCGCTGCGAATGGCAGCCCGCAGCCGCACCAGAAAATGGCGCGTTCATTGAAGCGCCATGTTCTGGCACCGAACCCAACTCTTACAGGGCCCTGGTGCTGTGGCTCACTGGGTAATAAAGGGGTTAGGGCCAGCTTTGTATTATCAGCAGGCCTTAAGCCCAAAATTCATGGCGGTCACACCAATAGTGGACATTACCACAATGAATTTCTAGTAAATTATGTAAAAAAAAACACAACACAGAGAAAACATTTTTTTTATTAGAAATGAAACAAAAAAGACATTTAGTGACTCCATCTTTATTAAAAAAAAATCCTCTTCTGTCCGCCGTAGTCCATAAACGCAATCTCAGCACTGCTATATCGCTCTGCATAGACACACACGTCTATGCAGAGGGAGAGCAGGCTAAGACATGACTACAACAGTCAGGGTTCACCTCAGGTCATAGCTCAGTCTATGACCTCGGGTGAACCCTGCTGTCACAGCCTTCCCGAAGACTGCCGCCAGCCGCCAGAGATTGCCGAGCGCCGGCAGAGCAGTGAATAAACACCCATGATGGTGAACACAGACTGTTTGGACACAAGCTCTTCGCTAGCGTGGCTATTGAAAAGCGTAGTGGTGGTTGAGAACATCAATTTATTTTAATAAAGTAGGTTTTACAAATTTAAGAATCTTAGCTTTCCTTAGATTTCGGGGCAATCCGGTTTGAACACCGGGTCATGTGACTGGAGTTCCCGCGATAACTGACGTCACCATAGGTCCTATTAGCAACAGGACCTTGCCGGAGCCATCGGTGGACTGCGGACAGGTGAGCATACATTTTTTTTATTTTTAACACTTTATTTTATTTAGTTTCACTTCCGCAATGTATGTATATACATTGCGGAAGTGAAACAGCCCTACATAGCTGTTTATTTAGTGTTTCGGGGTGTTCGTCGAGCATTTGACGAACATTCGTCGAACACCCCGCCAATTTGACAAATCGAATCGAATACGAGCACTAAGGTGGTGGCTCATCTCTATTAACAAGTTCCCCCATGTAGGTTTAGCTTGATCTCTCATCTTCCTCATGATCCTTGATACCCCACAAGGTGAGATTTTGCATGGACTCCCAGATCAATGTTGAGTGACACTCATTTTGTATTTCTTCCAGTTTCTTACTACTATTGCACCAACAGTTGTCTCCTTCTCACCGAGCGTCTTACTTATGTACGCTTTATGTAAGGCTTTGGAAGTCCACTGAGCTGTAGGTTGGATTTCTGCTGAAGGGAAAAATAAAAACCTCTTTAACTCTTCTTCCTTAGCGAGTGTGATGAGCTGAGCGTGACCGGAGTGTAACTGCGAACGGAAGCTGGTGCTACACCCATGATGGTGAACACAGACTGTTTGGACACAAGCTCTTCGCTAGCGTGGCTATTGAAAAGCGTAGTGGTGGTTGAGAACATCAATTTATTTTAATAAAGTAGGTTTTACAAATTTAAGAATCTCAGACCTCTTTTCCCTGCTCCAGCGCTCTACTAATCACCGCACAAATCCTTCTGTTTTTCAATTGCTATTTCTCCCCTTTGGGGAGAGCGGTGTGGAGCTGCTCAGAGCTGAAACCAGCAAGAGGACCTGCTGTTACGTCAGCTGGAGACGCCCAGTCAGATCACGTGATCGGATCCCAGGATCATCGCCGGAGGAGCAGCGCTCACAAACAGCGCTCACAGTCTGTGCTCCGAAGGAGGTCGCCTTGTCCCTCACCTGACAGCATACACTCCAGTTGTGCAGGGGCCATGGCACAACTGGTCCAGGTGAGTGGATATCGCTACATCTGCAGTAATAAGCCCCTTGTCAAACAGGCCCTCACTATTGGCGCAATCGATCTCTCTTTGTGTTTTCTCAAAGGATCTTTTCCCTGACATCCTTAGAAAGCTCTTTGGTCTAGCCCATGTTGTAGATGTTAGAGTCTGACTGATTTATTGAGTGTGTGGACAGGAGTCTTTTATACAGGTGACAATTTAAGACAGCTGTCTTTAACACAGGTAACACATTGATTGGGAGCATCTAACTGGTCTGTAGGAGATCAAATACTTATTTCTCTCTGCAAAAAGCAAATATATACCGTATATACTCGTGTATAAGCCGAGTTTTTCAGCCCAAAAATTGGGCTGAAAAGTCTACCCCTCGGCTTATACACGGGTCATATACGGTATGTGATGTGGTGGGGGCTGTGGAGGCTGCAGGAGGCGGGGGGAGGCTGCTGTATGAGCGGCCCCGTCACGTGGGGCCGCTCATTACATATGCACTGCATCCCCCTGTCAATCAGCGGCAGGGGGAAGCAGTGCATATGGCCCCCAAACGCTGCCACTCGCCCCCCCTCTGTGTCAGGGCCCCCCCGCTGCTGTAAGGGCCCCCCCGCTGCTTATCTTACCATCCGGTATTCTGATCAGCGCTGCTCCTCGCTGCTCCCGTCCTCGCGGCTTTTGGGATCCCCGGCCGTCGCAGGTATGACGTCATCGTGCGACGGCCGGGACCCGGATGCCGCGAGGACGGGAGCAGCGAGGAGCAGCGCTGATCAGAATACCGGATGGTAAGTTAAGCAGCAGGGGGGCGAGTGCCAGCATTTGGGGGCAGCAGTGTACCCCTGGGGGCGGCTATGTACCCCTGGGGGCGGCTATGTACCCCTGGGGGCGGCTATGTACCCCTGGGGGCGGCTGTGTACCCCTGGGGCCTGCTATATACCCCTGGGGGCAGCTGTGTACCCCTGGGGGCAGCTGTATACCCCTGGGGATGGCTGTGTACCCCTGGGGGCAGCTGTGTACCCCTGGGGGCAGCTGTATACCCCTGGGGGCAGCTGTGTACCCCTGGGGGCAGCTGTATACCCCTGGGGATGGCTGTGTACCCCTGGGGGCTGCTATATACCCCTGGGGTCGGCTGTGTACCCCTGGGGGCTGCTATATACCCCTGGGGGCAGCTGTGTACCCCTGGGGGCAGCTGTATACCCCTGGGGATGGCTGTGTACCCCTGGGGGCTGCTATATACCCCTGGGGGCGGCTATATACCCTTGGGGGCGGCTGTGTACCCCTGGGGATGGCTGTGTACCCTTGGGGGCTGCTATATACCCCTGGGGGCAGCTATATACCCCTGGGGACGGCTGTGTACCCCTGGGGGCTGCTATATACCCCTGGGGGTGGCTATATACCCCTGGGGACGGCTGTGTACCCCTGGGGGTTGCTATATACCCCTGGGGGCGGCTATTTACCCCTGGTGACAGCTATATACCCCTGGGGGCGGCTATATACCCCTGGGGGTTGCTATATACCCCTGGGGGCGGCTATATACCCCTGGGGATGGCTATATACCCCTGGGGGTGGCTATATACCCCTGGGGGCGGCTATATACCCCTGGGGGCTGCTATATACCCCTGGGGGCGGCTGTGTACCCCTGGGGGCTGCTATATACCCCTGGGGGCGGCTATATACCCCTGGGGATGGCTGTGTACCCCTGGGGGCTGCTGTGTACCCCTGGGGGCGGCTGTGTACCCCTGGGGGCTGCTGTGTACCCCTGGGGGCGGCTGTGTACCCCTGGGGGTGGCTGTGTACCGCTGGGGCTGCTGTGTACTGCTGGGGCTGCTGTATGCCCCCGGAGGCTGCTGTACACCCCCGGGGCTGCTGTATATACTGCTGGGGCCTGTATACCACTGGGGCTGCTGTATATACTGGTAGGGTCTGCATATACCACTGGGAAGGCTGCTGTATACCACTGGGGCTGCTGTATATACTACTGGGGCCTGTATATGCCACTGGGGAGGCTGCTGTATACTACCACTGGGGGGGCCTGTATACCTGTGCTGGGGTCCACCCTCGGCTTATACACGAGTCAATAGATTTTCCCAGGTTTTGGGGGCAAAAGTAGGGGGGTCGGCTTATACACGGGTCGGCTTATACACGAGTATATACGGTATATATAATTTAGACAAGGTGATTTTCTGGATCTTATTTTTGATATTCCGGTTTGTATGTTGCGCGCTTCCAAATAGAGCACAGAGATTATTTTCCTGCAAAAATGTATTCATCTAAATATAAAATATATTCAAAGAAGACAAAAAAACCCCGCACTCACCGACAGATGATCTTCATTTTATTCATAGTCCAGGTTAATTCATTACATGGCTATGCAAAGCTAGGAAGGGGGGTGCAAGGAGGCGGTCCGCCTCCTTGCACCCCCCTTCCTAGCTTTGCATAGCCATGTAATGAATTAACCTGGACTATGAATAAAATGAAGATCATCTGTCGGTGAGTGCGGGGTTTTTTTGTCTTCTTTGAATATATATGGAATTGTTTACCCCGGCAACACAGGACGACACTATTGGCATCGGTCACATAGTGACATAGGGTTAATGCTATATATGCGTTTAGTGCCCAGCGGTTTTCTACTTTTTGATGTTACCTAAATATAAAATAGCAGGTACAACATGTTTCATCTCATTACAGAGACTTCATCAGGTACAGTTTCACAATCAATGATCAATGATTGTGAAACTGTACCTGATGAAGACTCTGTAATGAGTTGTAACACGTTGTGCCTGCTATTTTATAATTATTTGAATAAATTTCAGAAGGAAAATAACCACCGGGCTCTATCTGGAAGCGCCGCAACATACAAACCGGAATCCATCTAATTAATCTACTGAACTAACAGGATCTTCTAACATGAAGAACAGATCATTCCGGGAAAGCATGCTGCTAAGCCACAAGAGTCCAATCTCTACTAAACGCTAAAGACATCTCAAAGGTGCGCAGTTTTCAGTTACCTCACCCGTATCTATTTTAATAGAGATACTGCAGTTAGATCTGCGCCTTTTCTTTTTTCCATTCTCTCTCCCAGAAGTTGTGATACAGCTCCACTAAAGACTGTTAAAGTTAAACTACCCTCACCCATTGACTGACATCATAGTGCTGTTAAAATAAATAATTTTAAAAAATGACATAGCACTTTGCTGTATTTTTGATTGTCAGCACATATAAATGCCACCCACAGCTGCCTGGCTTTACCTTGACTGACAATGAAAATAGAGGGAAGCCCATTTTCTTTTAAATTATTTAAATAAATAATTTTTAAAAAAATTGTGGGCTTTGCCCTATTTGTAATTGTCAGCCAAGGTAAAGACCAGGCAGCTTGGGGGCTGGGATTCTTAGTATGGTAAGGCACAAGCATTCTGGGGCCCCCACTTTGAAAATCGCAGCCCGCAGTCACCCCTGAAAATGGTGCATTCTGTTGTAGCATCATTTTCAGGTGCTTTAGCCAGGTTCTCCTGGTGGCGTTGGAATGCTGGGTAATAATGGGGTTGATGCCAGCTGTTTCTTGCCAGCTGAAACCAAGCCCGGAATTCATAATGTCAGGCCAATGTTAGACACGCCCATTATGAATCTCTAATAAGCATTAAAAAAATACAACACAGAGAAAAAACTTTTAATTGAAATAAAAGACAAACATATGCCTGGTAGCCATCTTTATTAACCAAAAAACAAACACTCCAATGATAATCCACAAATCTGTCCCTGGCAAACATGCTCAGCTCTGCTACATACCTGTGAGTAGAAACATGTCTCTTCACTGTGAGTAGCAGGATCATACTGACACCCCGGTGTGTTCCAAGTGCCATGAGAAAGATCACTCAAGTTCACAGCAGAGCCACACCAGCTGTGAATTCGGATCATCCCAACTCTGCTGAGTTTATCTAAGTTCATAGCTGAAATGTGTTCTATTACCAAGAACACATTTACATGTCCGAAATGCATCAGAATGGCTTGTTAATGTTGTTTTAAATATGTTTAAATAAAGGAGAAAAGAAAAGTTTTAATCCTTGGATGTGTCGGATTTATTTTTCTATCATATTTTGGTTTACATCAAGTTCAGATGCCATCAGAAAAAAGGCTATCATTTTTTTCCATGTAAAAAAATGTTTTAATTGAGTTGTTCAGTAATGAGTACCGGTAATCATATCTGGAATTGTCATAATCCCCTCACTGATATTTAAAAAGGTTCTCAGGTAAAAACAAGTTAAAATCTATACACAGGGTAAGAGATAACATATACAGTTGTGGCCAAAAGTATTGACACCCCTGCAATTCTGTCAGATAATACTCAGTTTCTTCCTGAAAATGATTGCAATCACAAATTCTTTGGTATTATTATCTTCATTTAATTTGTCTTCAATGCAAAAGCACAAAGGAGAATGAAGCAAAAATCCAAACATTGATCATTTAACACAAAACTCCAAAATGAGCCAGACAAAAGTATTGACACCCTCAGCCTAATACTTGGTTGCACAACCTTTAGCCAAAATAACTGCAATCAACCGCTTCCGGTAACCATCAATGAGTTTCTTACAATGCTTTGCTAGAATTTTAAACCATTCTTCTTTGGCAAAATGCTCCAGGTCCCTGATATTTGAAGAGTGCCTTCTCCAAACTGTCATTTTTAGATCTCTCCACAGGTGTTCTATCTGATTAAGGTCTGGACTCATTGCTGGCCACCTTAGAAGTCTCCAGTGCTTTCTCTCAAACCGTTTTCTAGTGCTTTTTGAAGTGTGTTTTGGGTCATTGTCCTGCTGGAAGACCCATGACCTCTGAGGGAGACCCAGCTTTCTCACACTGGGCCCTACATTATGCTGCAAAATTTGTTGGTAGTCTTCAGACTTCATAATGCCATGCACACGGTCAAACAGTCCAGTGCCAGAGGCAGCAAAGCAACCCCAAAACATCAGGGAACCTCCGCCATGTTTGACTGTAGGGACCGTGTTCTTTTCTTTGAATGCCTCTTTTTTTCTCCTGTAAACTCTATGTTGATGCCTTTGCCCAAAAAGCTCTACTTTTGTCTCATCTGACCAGAGAACATTCTTCCAAAACGTTGTAGGCTTTCTCAGGTACATTTTGGCTAACTCCAGCCTGGCTTTTTTATGTCTCAGAGTAAGAAGTGGGGTCTTCCTGGGTATCCTACCATACAGTCCCTTTTCATTCACCGACAGATGGTACGGGTTGACACTGTTGTACCCTCGGACTGCAGGGCAGCTTGAACTTGTTTGGATGTTAGTCGAGGTTCTTTATCCACCATCCGCACAATATTGCGTTGAAATCTCTCGTCAATTTTTCTTTTCCGTCCACATCTAGGGAGGTTAGCCACAGTGCCATGGGCTTTAAACTTCTTGATGACACTGCGCACTGTAGACACAGGAACGTTCAGGTCTTTGGAGATGGACTTGTAGCCTTGAGATTGCTCATGCTTCCTCACAATTTGGTTTCTCAAGTCCTTAGACAGTTCTTTGGTCTTCTTTCTTTCTCCATGCTCAATGTGGTACACACAAGCACACAGGACAGAGGTTGAGTCAACTTTAATCCATGTCAACTGGCTGCAAGTGTGATTTAGTTATTGCCAACCTGTTAGATGCCACAGGTAAGTTACAGGTGCTGATAATTACACAAATTAGAGAAGCATCACATGATTTTTTTAACAGTGCCAATACTTTTGTCCACTCCCTTTTTTATGTTTGGTGTGGAATTATATCCAATTGGCTTTAGGACAATTCTTTTGTGTTTTTTCATTGAAGACAAATTAAATGAAGATAATAATACCAAAGAATTTGTGACTGCAATAATTTTCAGGAAGAAACTGAGTATTATCTGACAGAATTGCAGGGGTGTCAATACTTTTGGCCACAACTCTATCACTGTGGATCTGACATCCCAACTTGCAACGATTGAAAGGGATCACCATGGCCAATCTAATCCTACAATGCACAAGCTGGGTACAGGAACTTCCCAAAGTAGGAGTTGCTCACTTACATAATGCACCCTAATGAAGCTGCATGGGGAATCTGTCATATAGATAGGTGAGATACACACATAGTGTTTAAACAGGAGCCTATTAGTGGCTCCAGGTGCAGCGGGCCAGTTAACACTGCATGAATACATGCACCGTGTCTGAACAATGGCCTATTAGTGACGCCGAGTACATGAGTGTGTATCCCACATGACAGACTCACCATTTTGCCAACCATACTCAGAGAGCTCCTTACACCCTGCAAAAAAGCTAAAATGTGCATTAAAAATGTGAGGTATTTTGGCCAAAATACGGAAGACTGCAACCAAAAGCGTCAAAGGTCCTCACTTATTGCAGGTCCCTGTCCATATGACAGATTCCCAATGCAGGTTCATTAGAGTGCATTATGAAAGCAATGCTCCCCTCTATTAAAAGGTTGTGAGTGGTTGGTCCATCTGCATGAATCACCAGCACCGCCCCCATCTACTACTTGGGTAAGTTCCTTGCACCTAGCTTGTGCAATGTAGGTTTAGATTGGCCATGGGTGATTCTATTATACAAGTTTTTATAAAAAAAAAAAAAAAAAAAAGGATAAGGTAACTTATTTCTTGGTTTAGCTATAACAATTGAAAAGGGCACTTTTATCTGGGTTAACTCCATATGAAACTGCCTAGTACTAAGCATTTTGCATAACCCCTACAGGATTACTTAAGTGGGGTCATGCTTGTGCAATGACGCTCCATTCCAATAGGGATAAAAGTGCCTCACCATAGAAAAAAATCCTTTTTTGCTGATCTCTATGTGTTCAATCTGAGTCCCATCCCTGTTGGATAACTGGTTACTTGTTTTCAAGAAGAACCCATTTGAGGAGTATAAACTTCATTATAGGCTGTTTAGACAACTATTCTGGCCCCATAAATAGTGCATCACACAGCTTGAAGAATTTTTGGGTAAGTTACAAAGGGGAATTTTTTTAGAATATAAGCAGAAATAAGCACATTTTTATGAAAGAAATTGCACAAAATAATTGAATAGAACCATTTCTTCCATATTCCATCTTTTATATCTTATTAACTAATACATTCAACTTAATAAAATAACTGGTATTGTTGGAAATCAAGGTATTTAATAAAATGAACATTCCCTGTTGCAACTCACCACCCCCATCTATCGGGATATACGACAACTGATTTCAATTGATCTCGAGAATGGAACGTTCCACATATCTTCCAAATGAATTACATACACTAGATACAGAGAGACATATGAATCAATTACTCTAGATAAGAGCATCATATTGTCTCCATATAGGGATATTTTCTCCGTGACCCCACCAAATTTTCTATTGGATTCACCATCAGAGGTTCTCATCTTGTCTATTGCATTGACCATCATATGTCCTAAAAGTGTGTACATCTCTGGGTTGGAAGTGAATGGGATACACGGCTGTTAACTAACACCTGGAAAGAAGGCCCACAATACTATAATCTAACCCAGGCCATAAATAATTGGACCACTCCTATTTTGGACATTGTAGCCCATAAAAATCCCATTCCTAAATATCAAATGCTTTAAAAGCATTCAAATCTAACTTTGTCTTTTTCCGTGGGTCAGAGCCATCAGAATATTCATATAAAACCATCTAATACTTTCTTATGTCATCTTCCAGGTATAGTACAAACACCACATTGATTTGTAAATATAATGGATTTAACAACTTTCCAAAATGTTTTCCAGGATCTAAAATAGGTATTGAAAGCTTGACAACAAGGTAAAGACTACCTCAGAAAGCAACATTGATGGATTCTTCGTAAAGTCATTCTGCAGCCAACCATAAACAGTGTAATGTAGAAACCAGGGAAGGCATCATTGTATATAATTGCATTGTCCACAAATTAAACAAAATAGTTTAACACTTTTGGGTCCTGTCCTTTTTCCTTTCACATCCAAAGTACTAAGTAGTGCAACAGGGGCTCAATTACTAGATGGAAAGTAGAGAAGATAGTCGTCACCTTAGGGCATTTCTTTTGGAAGTTTTAAGGAGGAAGAATGGAAATTTGGGGTTTAAACATTTTGCTCTTGGAGAATCATATAAATAAATCAAATATATCTACACTTTATCCAAAATAAAATAAGGGGATTTTACTAGAATGTTTTAAAAATGATGTGGGATGACAACTATATTACTTCACTATTAAAACTGGGAATTGGCAAAAATAAGAGTCAGTTGAATAGATGTTAAAGAATAGTCCTGAATAAATTCAGGAAAATAAATAATATAGTGATGAAAGGGGCTGAGAAAGGTAAGGTTAGTTCTGATGTTTAAACAATATTATATCAAAGAAGAAAGTAATGTATTGGACAATCAGTTGTAGTATAGGAGATTCAATAATAACCTGCTCACTGTATTGAAGGGAAAATTCTAAGTTTTTTTCAAGTAGTGTTACATGGGGGCACTGTAAGTAGTTGCCTGACAGATGAAAACAAGGCTATCACTGACTAGCTTTGCATAGGCTGCTTCTGCTTTCAGGTCCCAGCAGAGCCTTGCCCTTCACACTTTAACCTTTGTACAGGGATGTGGACTTACACAGTGGCCCTGGGTTAAGTCCTTGAAGCAGCAAATGTCCATTGGTGCACACTTGCTGAAAGAATGGCCCTGTAGCCAGGTCATAACCAGAAAGTAGAGACAAGAGCATAAGGCAAGTTAATAGTTATTATATACTCCGAGGTCAGAATCAGGAATATCAAGTGGGCATATAAGAGAAAGGCAAACAGGGGTTCACTAAAGCTAGGGAGAATATACCTGCTAGTTGACATCAGGATTTCATGAGCGTAATTAGCTTGCAGTCCCACCTAAGGCTACACCCAAGAAGCAAACACTGACAGAAGTTGACCCCTGAGCTCCCAGCCTGAATGGAACTACAAGTACCAGACAGCAAAAAATGACACATGTCACTGGAAAACAAAGTGGGGTGCTGGCTGCCAATAGGAGCAGAGACAGGAAGGGCAAGCACCAATACATGCATATGACATGGGAATGTATTGATCATGCCTTTTTAATTTCCAGCAAGGCTGTAATTCAAACAGTTGTATAGGATATAGAAACAATTCATAAAACCACTGTTGCATCATCCCAATATAGTTGAGAATTTGATTCATGTTTGCTCTTTGTAGCCATAAAATCTACCCTCCAGCTTTCAGGTGTCTTTGATATGTCTTATACCTCACCCAATATTTTAGGAAACACCATATGCAAATAGTCTCTATGTTGTTTTTCTTCTATAGATCCCAACACCAGAAAGTAATGTCAAATAATCATTTCACTAATATCAATATTTGTTCAAGATGTGGTGTAAAGGAATAGATAGTTCAGCAGAAAATATTCTGGAGCTTCAGTTGTGTACTATGGAAAAGAAAAGTTAATCCTTCCCCTCCAGGCTGGCCATTCTGCAGTGGTCTGTTACCTTAACATTTATTTACACTGTCCAATTATTTTGTACAAGTGTTTGTTTCCCAATAATGTTCTCATCTGGCATAAATCCTAAGTCATATTAAAAGGCTTGCTAAAGAGTCAAGTATGACTTTTAGGATTTCTACCTTTATTAGGTGGCATTAGAGTTTGTCTACTTCCTCACTGAAGTGACAATTTGCATATTTCCCAGAGGAGCATTGCGGCTATAAGTCTCCTCAGCCAGCAGGCAGAATGCTCTCCACAAGGAGAAAAGCTATTTCCCCAGACCTCGCCTTAGCCTTTCATACTGCTGTCATGGCAATAAATAGTTAATAATTGATATAAGTTTTATTTGAAGCATTCAGAATACCTGTCCAACAGCATGGTTATGTGAATACCTTGCACTTTCCTCTAGTGTTTATATTATAAATGTTTTGTATTAGATGTAGAACAGTGTGGACGTTCTTATCAAGATGTTCCTGTACCGACTGTACTAATACAAGGCTGAATTGGAATACTAACCCACAGAATATAATTGAATGTTTTTTCAAAATAAAATGTAGATTCAGCATAATATGATGCAATCACCTAGAAACACCCCTAAGGAATGCCCCTTTAATGATAAGTAATAAAACTGCTAACCCCTCCTAAAATAAAGGTCTTTGTCATTAAGCTCTACTTTGACATGGTTGTCAGCGTGGTTCTTAGGTGGCGTGCACACACTTAGACAAAGCATCAATTTGGTGGCAGATAATTAAGAGGACAGCCCACCCGAAAGGTGTGGAGGGCATCCATTACACAGCCAGATCAGAATCCCACACAATGCACTGATGAGCGGTAATCACCCCGAAATGTAGTATCTGCAGTTTGGGGTTCTGATGTGGCAAAAATCCTAAGTCATATTAACAGGCTTGTTAAAGTGTCAATTATGACTTTTAGGATTTTATTAGGTGGCACTAGAGTTCGTCCACTTACTCACTGGAGTGAAAATTTGCATATTTCCCAGAGGAGCATTGCGCTATAAGTCTCCTCAGCTGGCAGGCAGAATGCTCTTCACAAGGAGAATAGCTATTCCCCCAGATCTTTCACAATAATAACCTTCCAGTGTCCCCAAAAAATATACAATTTTCATTTGTAGAGTAAAATGATTTCTAAGTTTACTTAAAAATATTTTTTTTTCGCCAGCACATACTGTATTAAAAGTAGGACTTGCTGCTGAGAATAATGTCTATGCACACAGAACAATCTATCACTGATCATTCTGCATGCATTAGTAGTGTGGTTGCCTAGTCTAAACAGTCTACTGCTATTGTGTGGTGCAAAATGCACCCATCATGTCACCTCCAGGAGGTTTTGCAACATGTTATCTCGATCTTTACCTGGAGATTACGACCTAAACTGTATTTAAGTTCCTTACTAGAATCTTATGAGGAGGAGGGTTATCTACGATTTGATCTGCTTGAGTTGTGAGAAACATTTTGCTCTGATCATTTGGCCCATACACACTATATACTGCCATTTTATCTAATGCTGAAGCTGAAAATACCTTGCCCATTCACCCTCCGTATTCTCTGTAAATTTCCAGAATCAGCACTCCCACATTGTGTTGCCATGAGCCCTGGACCTCCACCACTCAAAGTATGTGCATATGAAACAAATGACTCATGGCGTAGAGCTACATCTACCCAAACACTCTAAAGTTGTGTATACACTGTCTTTTTCTGCCATTATCTATACAAAAAATGAAGCAAAAACTGTTAAAGATCATTCAAAAGAATGGACACATTTAATTTTTATGGGAAAATGACTTGCTGTTCCTATTATACATTTAGACTTTTGAACTTCATTTAAATGCTTCAGGCTTTTGAAAAGACACTAAACATTAAATAGAAGTGACATACATTTTTCATTTTATTCTCTTCATTGCTTAATGGTCTTAAAAAAACACCTTGGAAATACTGTGAAAAAAGCTGAAAAAATGCACACAAAGAAAATAACGCCAGGAAACGTGCTCAGGAAATAACTAAACCCTTTAGGTTTGCAAGACTCCAAAGAAAAGGGGTTTCCATAGACTTGAAAAATTATCTTTTTAAATGCTGTTGAAATAAATAGTGTAAACATATTCTAAGGGTGCCTTAATGCCATCATACACTTTTTAGGTTAGTCACTGTTGCTCTTTATAATTAAATGTTCAAAAGGGAAGATGGGAAAAATTTGAATCAAACGTTGATATCGTTTTTGTTTTTACAACTATTTCATTAACTATTTACAACTAAGTACAACTAGTACAATAAGTTTACAACTAACTATTTTACATTAACTATTTTACACCTAAGTCAAACAGATCAACTTAAACTTCTTATTATAACTTAGACCCGAGTTATATGTTTATGCTAAATGTGCCTAATCAATACAAGTAACTTAAGTCTTAAAATATTAGATACAGGAAATCCCTATTATCCTCCTTCCACAACACAAATCAAAGCAATGGGGGGGAGACCTTTCATATAATTTTAGATAAATATTCAAAATTATATTTCATAGATCAAGAATCAGTATAATTTAGAATGTATGTGACCTGATAAAATTAAAACATTTAAAACTGTAACGAGGGATTGAAACAAGACATATATAGCAGAGGATTTAGAAACCATACATCTAAAGTTGCAGTAGGAAACAAGAAATGATCAGAGTTTTAAAAAATAAAGACCTATTAAAAGTCCTGCAAAGGAATGTCACTTAGATATCACTAAGAATCGACTAAGACTATAATTTATTTGGAGTCTTTGTGTTCTCTCATTTTTTGTGGTTAGGTTCCACAGATTAGGTGGTTCTTGAGACAATCATCGACCGCAGATGTTGTACAGTTTGGAGTATTTGTCTATCAGTAACAAATGTTCAAAGACATGCTAAGCTCAGCTATCGCTTCTGCAGTAGAGCCATCTTGTTTGAATACCTTTAACAATTGATGGGAATAGAAGGGCAAAATGAAATTTAGAACATACAGAGGTAAATGATCTTGACTTTGTGACTTGTAAAGAAAAGTCGCTGAAACGCAGCACTTTATATCCTTTTGAAAGTGGAACTGTAACTTATTTTTTTAATTGAAACAGAGTACCTCTTTCAACTCATGTTTCTTCAATGAGTCTCGAGCAGTTTATTTTTCTCTTCTGTGCCTGTTCATTTCAAACTCATGCACAGGGAAAAGGAGATGAAAATTTTTCCTTCAGTCAAATGGGCGTATTCCATCAAATCTTTCTGTGGGTGATTGCTTTTTCTTCTCTAATGGTGGACAATTCAAAACATGGTGCCACCATTGAGAAGCTCTGTGGTATTTGCTCATTTGATGGAAGGGAAAATTTGCATCTTTTAACTGGGGTGCATAATGTGGGTATCGAGGAGCACAGAAGAAAATTAAAAAGTGTCCTAGAATCAGTGGAGCAACACAAAGTAAAGGAGGTACTAGGCTTAAATTGAAAAATTCCAGTGAAAGGTCCTCATTAAGGGCGGTTTCACATTGGCGTTTCCTGCCGCAGCGTAGTGCGGTGGGTGAACGCAAGCAAACCGCATGCATCGTCCATCCCCATGTTTAACATGGGGATGCACGGTGTATGCAGTGCCCTGCGGATGGCCGCGTTTACATCCGCATGCGCTGATTCTCGGCGCCCAGAAACGAAACATGTTGCATTTTCTGTGCGGTTTAGAATGTATGATTTGTACGCACGGCTCTGCAGGCGTACAAATTATACATGGAGGTCAATGAGACCGCACGGCCATCTGCAGGACACCGCAGACAAATGCTGCGGATCACATTCGCTTGGAATCCATTTCTCTTGAAACTGGCCATCGGAGGGGAGGGACCGAAGAGCTGTAGCTGTAGTTCAAATCTAACCCACCAACACGATCGGGGGCGATTGAAGCTGATCAGCTGATGTGTCCCTGACACATCACTGATCGGTTGAACCGCTCGCCGATCGTGTTGGCGGGGCGATTTAAACTACTCAGCTAGTCAGCTGCTCGGGTCCTCTCTCTCCCCTCCCGCATGGCCGGGTCTGAGAGAATGGAAGCTCTTCGGGTCCCTATCTCTCCCCTCCGACAGCCTGATTCATCAAGCAATGTCTTCTATGGCATTTTCCATGTGAATGCATGCAGACAATACTGCTGGTACCATGAAAATGTCTGCATTCGGCACTGCGAGCGATGCAGTCATACGCTGCGGTGCTGAATGCCAATGTGAAACCGGCCCTAACCTCAGTTACATTGTTAAGCTGTTTGTGGCTGTACAAGATATTTGTAAGATATTTGTATGTGTAAAAAATTGCCATCTTTCAGTTATCTAAGTACCTTACAATTATCTGTGTGGGCCTGTCGCTTGTGACAAGTTCACATTTTTCTTGGAAGCTTTAGGTGCAGAGAGTGGGCTATAGAGTTGTCTCCCTTCAAATTTGCTTACCCTATAAGGCCTAAGGCTGCAGAAAGATCTTGCTCCTAGACCCTAATAAGATTTTTATGGAAGACTTATTCTGTCACCTCCAGGATATGTAAATGGTGTCTTCAATATCTGTTTTCAAAGTCCTCTTCATTTTCACCATGTCTGTTATATTCCTGGAACAGAGTATAGTGTCACTTTGGCGTGTGGTCCCATGCCTATTTGTGATAACCAGCAAAGGTAGAAAACTGTGGTCTGCAGCCCCAGCTTTATACTTTATCTTGGCTGGTTATCAAAAATACAGGTTTCCCCAGCTGTTTTTGTATTCATTAAATAAATAATAAAACAATAGCGTAGGTCCCCACATTTTTGATAATCAGAGCAGATAAAGCAGACAGCTGTACTGGTATTCTCAAGTGGGAAGGTTCATAGTTATTGTGCCCTCCCCAGTCTAAAATTAGCAGCTCACAGCCAACCCATAATTGTTGTATCCATTAGATGTGCCAATTGTGGCACTATATTGGGCTCATTCTAATTGCCCTGGTGCGGTGGCAATCGGGTACTATATGGGGCTGATGTCAGATGTTATTTGTGAAAAATCAAAGCTGCCATCAACCCTTGGTTGATAATGGGGTGGTGTCTATGAGACCCCCCATTACCAACTATGTAAGTAAAAATAAAGCACAAACACAAAAATTGTTTATTTTAAATAATAATAAGACATACACTCACTAATTTAGGAACACCAAAAACACCTCCGCAGGTCCAAGGTAATCCACACAATATCCTACGATGAACCCGACTCTCCTACATCTGGGGGCCATGGTGAGCGGTGACATTGGAAAATGTGACAGCTCACCGTGGCCTCGGGACACACTGTCTTTCTGGCTGCATGTCAAGGCGGCAGTGCAGTCTGACAGTCTGCTAGCTGTGAGGACTGGAAACCTTAAATGGAGACTTTAAGTTAGGCTTTAACGTGTCTAGCGGTCCAGCCACTGGTTCTTGTGGCAGTTGTTACCCTGGTAATTTTAAGGGAGCCTTTAAGGGAGTCTTTAAGAGAGCCTTTAAGGCTGGGAACTCTGGTAAGATATCACAGCCTCCAAATGCCCCAACAGCTGGCAATTTCAGGAGCATTAGAGGATTACTTAAAGTTGCCAGGTTGACAGGTGCCGTGAGAACTCTGGTAAGCTAAGTTTACCAGCGTTTGCAGCCACTGGGTCTCTTGGCAGATGTGAGGCTGGGAAATCTTAAAATAGCCTTCAAGGGAATCCTTAAGGTTGCTGTAGTTCCCAGCTGCTGGGACACCTGGTGGCTGGGAACTCCAGCAATCATAAAATCTATCTTGCCCCTTGACTCCACTTTTTCAGAACCCTTCTTTCCCACCCGGTTTGAATAGACATGCATTTCTGGGCTGGATGAGTGTGCAGGATGTTAGGCTTGGACAGATAATAGAAGAGGGTGCATTGCCTTCATTTGGTGCCCTCCAGGAGAGGACTCCAACATCTCAGTTGAAGTGGCTTGAATATACTCAACTTAATTCTTTTTCATCATGGACAAAAGTGCCATGCAGAGTTCGCCCACTTCCCACACCTATAGAACAATTGTTCCTTAATGAATCTCCGCCAGAACATGCCATATCTGCAGCCTATCAGGTTATATTGATAGATAAACAGAAGAAGATACATTCATTCCAATAGACTTGGGAGCGGGAACTGGGCAGAGAACTTACAAAGATCGAGTGTCAAAAGAGCTTTCATTACACCCATGCGCTAGCATCACCGTGTGTGGCACAAGAAAGGAATTACAAGGTTCTCGCCAGATGGTACCTATGCCCAGACCGACTTCAGAAGATTTCTCCATCAGTTTCTGACAGATGTTGGCGATGTGAGGCAGCAACTGTTCAAGAATTATACTCTAATCACGGGTAGCGCTATTACAGGCTCGCCAGAGATAGCACTCTTATCAGTGTTACCGGGCTCCATGAGCAGGAATAAAAAAGATATACTCCGTTTCTGTGTGTCAGCAGCCCGAACAGTTATTCCCAGGCTATGGAAATCAACGGAACAACCTTCTATTAGCAACTGGTACGGAGAGATTTAACCTGATTTGGTCTGAATGGATCATATTTCTGGACTCTGCTAAATTTCAGGATTTATTCAATTAAATGCAGAGACTGCCTTAGCGCATGAACCTCCTCCGGATCACACGTCACCAAGCTCACCTCCACATCTAGATTCCTTCCCCCTATTCCTTCCTTTTCCCCTCTCCCCGTCTCCCTAGATTTTTATATTAATACTACCACTTCTTCCTGTGTCAAACTTCTTTTATACTATGGCAATAGCTTTATTGCCAATATATTGACTATTTTTTTGTTTTTTTCCCCACACAAACTTTATGAACAGTTTAATATAAACAAGGACACATAAACCTCCGGAACCACAATTTTTTATGGGATGCCCCGTTTTTGGGCAGATATGTTTTTGTTGACATACTAAGTTGATCTGTTATTTTGGAATGAGTGACATGAGATACTCTTTTTGGAACAGGGTCGGGAAAATAGAAGGTTGTATAGATGTCAGAGTTTATCACTCCTTATTGTATACTCATATTGCAAAAGTGTTTTATGATTTGTTGATGTACATGTAATGAATCTTTCTTAATAAACAAAGATTTACCAAAAAAAAAAAAAATCTATCATAAAGTCTCCCTTAAGGTTTCCAGTACTCACAACTACCAGATTATTGGACTTCATTGCTGTTGTGTCACGCAGTTCGACAGTCTCGCACTGAGTTAACCTGAGGTCACAGCTGATGGTTCACACAGAGGTTACTGTGAGAACCCCTAGACCTAACCTCAGGGGTACACAGTACTGGACTGTCAGACTGCGCTGCTGTCATCACATGCAGTCAGATAGTACCACACTGAGTTCACCTGAGTCACAGCTGATGGCCCACACAAGAGGGTATCATTAGAACTGGCAAAAGTTAAACCAGTTCCGGCATTTTTGAGTGCGCTGCTGCCATGATACACAGTCAGACACTCCTGTACTGTGTTTACCTGAGGTTACTTCTGACAGCTCAAGTGCTGCTCTCAGTGTACCAAGAGGCCTTGGTAAGCAGTCACATTTTCCAATGTCATTGCTCACCATGACCTCGGGATGTACCAAAACCAGGATCCTCGTCGGATGCTGGGTCAATTGCATTGGATTTAGGCAAGTGTTTTGGGTGTTAATAAGTGAGAGTATGTTTTTTTTTTTATTTAATACTAAGAATTTTAGTGTGTATGTTTTTTAAATTTCTTTTCTTTTATTTATTTTATTTATTTTTACTTACAGGGTAATGGTGGTCTCATAGACACTTCTCCATTACCAACCAATGGCTTGATGGCAGCTGTGATTTTTGCCAAATAACAGCTGACATCAACCCAATATATATTACCCTGATTGTTACCGCACCAGGGCAATCATGATGAGCCATGTAAAGTGCCACAATTGGTGCATCTAATGGATGTGCCAATGGTGGGGTGGCTGCAGGCTGCTATTTTTAGGCTGGAAGGGCCCTATAATCATGGACCTTCCCTGCCTGAGAATACCAGTCCCAGCTGTCTGCTTTATATTTATTTAAATAATTTTTAAAAAATGGTATCGGAGAACCTCTATTGTTATACCTAACCTGTGCTGGTTATCACAAATAGGTAGGAAACTGTACTTGATTTTTTTTACCATTCATTCCAATCCCAGTAATGCCAGTAGCAAAGATGGCTATGGCCTTAGAGTGATTGGCAAGAAATTCCTGCATGTTTAGCGGCTGAAAATCAGGCGCCAAACACGCAGAGCAGGGATTTGAAATGCATGAGGCGAATACCAAAATACTTGACAAATAACAAATATCCCAAATACCTTAATATTTGTGCAAGAAATCAATAGTGCCAAATATATTTGCTCATCACTAGTTAGTAAGCCTTACTACAATTTCCTGACTTTCCATAGTAAGTTGCTTGTTATCTCATTTTTGTGGTCATCCTCCCCAGTCAAGTATCCTCTACCCTATTTTCTTTCATATACTGGCAGGTGAGGATCCCTATATCACATAGTAGTGCTTTAGTGCTATCTTTACTGTCTTCCCTTGGTCTCTATTTTTATCCCACTGTCTCATTTTTTGCTCAAAGTGGTCCAATGCACTACTGGGTCCTTACCTTTTGCCTTCAGCTCAAGACCTCTAGAATTTAAGATTTCAGCTGAATGCAGGGTGTGTGTTGAGCAGTGGTTAGCAAGATGCCTCAAGACATACAGTGGAGAAAAAAGTATTTAGTCAGCCAACAATTGTGCAAATTCTCCCACTTAAAAAGATGAGAGAGGCCTGTAATTGACATCATAGGTAGACCTCAACTATGAGAGACAAAATGAGAAAATGTGGAGCCCACTGGGACGGGGTACTAGGTACCGGACCGGGTCGCTGCTGGGGGGATGTCACGGAGGTCCTGGTCCGGACCGTATCCCGGGCCCACCAAGTAAAAGGGGATATTTACAAGGGATAAAGTCTGTCGTGACACCACCCACGGTGTGTGGTCAATGATGGGACCACCGCTGCTGCAGAACCTTTGGGGTTGATATTAGGTAGCTGTAGATGGAATAGCTCTCCGCGGGTAGAGCTGGGTTCCCCGGGGCAGTGATAGTTAAGGTTTATGATGGAGGGTTGTAATAGGTTCAGTTCACTTACTTTCCTGCTGCTGCAGCCTTCTTCCAGCCAGTGTACAGAGCTGACAGGCTGTGGCTCTCCAGGTGGGACCTTTCTGCTGTCCTGCTGGAAGAAGTTAGTCACAGGCAAGGTAGCAATGGTATCATAAAGTTCTGTTTGCAGATAATCATACAAGGGAGTCAGAAGCAGGGTTCACCGGGTTTACTGTGCAATTCTCCCAGTACAACAGTTACAGTTACAGTTCAGTTCTTACACGGGTTACAGACTTTCCCCTCCGGGTTCCTTTAAGCTCCCTACAGCCTTTGTTCTCTGTCTCAGTGTGTGTCTCCGGACAGTGTAGCGGTAGCTCGGACTCCTGTGGGTCCTCGTGGTTGCCACTGAGCTGTCTATTCCTTTGGGTGGGAACTCCAACCTAAAATTGGAGCTCCCCGTCGGTGAATCTGGGGATACCGGGTAAATGTTCGGTCCCCTTCAGAGCCGACACTCTGCAGTCTGCCTAGCCTCCAATAGTCCTCTCCTGCAAGGCACTATCAGGCTCGCTCCTGACCCGTGTGACTATGGTTTCAATATGGAAGGCTACTCCGCCGGGAGATGGTCAAGGCTGCCGTGTTCCTAGGACCCAGTGCTGCTGGTCCTCTCTTTCCTCACACTCCTGGGGTGCTGGCTATGGCTGTGCGTTCTCTCAATGGTTTCACTGGTACTTTGGATTTTGCATCCCATCAGCCCCACTCCTCCAGTACGTGTGCTTCCTTCTTTCTGCTCAGCACCCTCTGGCCTGCTCTGGTCTTTTCAGCTCGGTCTGTGCTTCTCAGCCTACTCTGGCCTACTGACCCCTTCCTCCTCTCCTTCCTCTATTTCTACCTTCTGTCACCTGACCTACATGCTGTCCCACCCACTGGCCTCTAAACCCACCACCCCTTGCCCGCCTAGAGTTCCGGGCTCCGGGTTGGGTGCTGCCTCCTAGTGGTGTGTGGGATGTCTGTGAGGGTGTTTGTGTAAACTGTCTTCCTTTCTACCTGGCTGCAGTTCCCTATGTGGCCTCCTGGTCGCAGGGGCGCCACAAAAACAAATCCTGAAAATCACATTGTCTGATTTGGAAAGATTTTTCTTAATTTTGGTTGAAAATAAGTAATTGGTCACCTACAAACCAGCAAGATTTCTGGCTCTCACAGACCTGTAATTTCTTTAAGAGGCTCCTCTGTCCTCCACTCATTACCTGTAGTACTGGCACCTGTTTGAACTTGTTTTAAGTATAAAAGACACCTGTCTACAACCTCAGTCACACTCCAAACTCCACTAAGGTGAAGATCAAAGAGCTGTCGAAGGGCACCAGACACAAAATTTTAGCCCTGCTCCAGGCTGGGAAGACTGAGTCTGCAATAGGCAAGCAGCTTGGTGTGAAGAAATCAGCAGTGGGAGCAATAATTAGAAAATGGAAGACATACAACATCACTGATAATCTCACTCGATTTGGGACTCCACGCAAGATCTCACCCTGTGGGTAGTCAAAATGATCTCAAGAACGGTGAGCAAAAATCCCAGAATCACATGGGGGGACCTACTGTATGACCTGCAGAGAGCTGGGAACAATTTTACATGAGCTACCATTAGTAAAACACTATGCCGCCAGGGACTCAGATCCTGCAGTGGTAGACGTGTCCCCCTGCGTAAGCCATTACATGTCTAAGCCCGTCTGAAGTTTGCTAGAGAGCATTGGGGTGATCCAGGAGAGTACTGGGAGAATGTCATATGGTCAGATGAAACTAAAGAAGAAGAACTGTTTGGTAGAAACACAACTCAAAGAATGCTGAACTGCATCCAAAGAGCACCATACCTACTGTGAAGCATGGGGGTGGCAAGATCATGTTTTGGGGCTCTTTCTCTGCCAGGAAAACGTATCCGTGTACATGAAAGAATGAATGGGACTATATATCGTGAGATTTTAAGTGCAAACCTCCTTCCATCAGCAAGTGCATTGAAGATCAAATGTGGCTGGGTCTTTCATCATAACAATGATGCCAATCACATCACCAGGGCAATGAAGGAGTGGCTTTGTAAGAAGAATTTCAAGGTCCTGGGGTGGCCTAGCCAGTCTCCAGATTTAAACCATATAAAAAACCTTTGGAGGGAGTTGAAAGTCTGTGTTGTGGCGCCCATCTGGTGGTACACCACAAGGAGGTACTGCACCCCAAAAAGAAGTTGTAGTATCTCCATAGACACAGGTGGAGGGGGGAAACTACAGAGTCTGTACACAAAACCCACCAACAGTCACCCTAGCACAGGGGACTGTATTTCAGTAGGTCCCAGGGGGGAGGAGCTTAGGTGAGCAGAAGACGTGAGTGACAGTTGGGAGACAGCCTAGTCAGACGGTGACAGAGAGAGAGAATGGACGGACGCAGGGGATCCTGTTGTCCTGAGGAGAGGACACCTCTAAGGGGCAGAGGTGACCCACATGAGAATGGCTATATCGTTTATGACCAGCACTCAGTGGTGGGAGGTTGATGGTGCTATGTAGGAAAGGATCTGGTGATCTCTATCATAGTTATAATAGAATCCAAGCACTCATCTGGTTCAGTTTCAAGTGATTTATTGTGAAGCACACATGGATGGTGAGGTGACAGCAGCAATAACGTTTCGGCCCCCAATTAGGCCTTTCTCAACACGTCACTGCTAATGATGTTAGGGGAGTAAACATCAGGTATGGAGCACTGTATGGTAAGACGAGAGCCGCCTGCACCATGGAACAGTACATCTGTTGCAGGCCTATTAGGCAGTGTATCTGTGCAGGCTTTGTGCTGTACCCATATGTATGTGGAATGTTCCAGAATGCTGGAGAATCGTCTTAGTATGTTTCTGATAGCCACTGATGTGGTAGCTCCCAGTGTGTGACCCCTGGTCTGGGGAAATACCGTTAGTCTGGGGAAATAGAGGGATAAGAATGAGGCCACAGAGTGGTGTACTTAGCTCAGAAGTCTGTTATGTCCACTGCTCACATCGTAGTCCTGGGAGAGCCAGCACCGTCCGTGCCTAGGCTGAGAGTGCTCTCCTCTTACCATACAGTGCTCCATACCTGATGTTTACTCCCCTAACATCATTAGCAGTGACGTGTTGAGAAAGGCCTAATTGGGGGCCGAAACGTTATTGCTGCTGTCACCTCACCATCCATGTGTGCTTCACAATAAATCACTTGAAACTGAACCAGATGAGTGCTTGGATTCTATTATAACCACATGAGAATGGGACACTCCAGGTCTGGTCGGAGCTGTCTGGAGTTCCCAGGTCACACCGAGGCGGTTTTGCTCAGGTTTATCCCAAACTGCAGACCAGCGCATTGTGGGCCTTAATAAGGAAGCCACGACACCCACCAAGAAGCCTAACCCACAGCTAGGTCCAAGACGCCAAGAGGTAACAGTGACTTAAGGCAACAGACCTGGGGACTAGTAACCAGACTTCAGCATGGGAGGGCAGAGAGCCATTGTGAATACAGACCAAGAAAGATAATCGAGAGACAACTCTGACGGACTCTGTAGTGAATCCTAAAATCTGTGGCTACTACTGCCACAGGCCAGACTGTCTTTGTATCTTTATTATCTGGTACCAGTAAAAGAACCGTTTGAGCTGATTTGATCTCTGGCTTCATTTAATCCGTCGCCCAAAAGGCCTCTGCAGCACCACAGAAATTTGGACTACAACTCCCCTCATCCACCCTGCTGTGCTGAGGAAAAGCTCCGCCTGTGGGGAGCTGTACTACCTCTGCCGAGCCACATCATCACCTCAGCACCAGGCTGCAGCGCTGGTAACCGCTTACCAGACATCACAGGTGGCGTCACATATAATCCCCCAATCATCATCTCCATCAGCCATTGAGTGCCCAGGGACCCAACCAGCCGTGATCCCCACCGAAGCCACCATCCTGGTATCCGAGTAACCCCTTCCCTGCCGGCCCGACTCAGTGTTGCTCAGCGACAGCCCCAAAACATCACTGCTCTAGAGGAGATCTGCATGGAGGAATGGGCCAACATACCAACAACCAGGTGTGTGTCAACCTTGGAAAGACTTACAGAAAACATTTGACCTCTCTGATTGCCAACAAAAGGATATTTAACAAAGTATTGAGATTAACTTTTGTTATTGACCAAACACTTATTTTCCACCATAATTTGAAAAAAACTTCTTTCCAAATCAGACAATGTGATTTTCAGGATTTGTTTTTATCATTTTGTCTCTCATAGCTGAGGTCTACCTATGATGTAAATTACAGTCCTTTTCATCTTTTTAAGTGAGAGAACTTGCACAATTGTGGCTGACTAAATACTTTTTTCCCCCACTGTATCAATGCATAATTTCATCAGAAAAAGTCTTCATCTAAAATGTTGAAACAAATTCCGATGGCCCATGTGTTCAAGACCCAAATTTTTATGACTACCTTTTAACAGGGCAACAGGCAACCATCTTACCATTGTAGTTGCTATACTTAGTAGAGCTTTCTGTTTTGTTACTGTATTTATTATTAATCTGTCTGGCCAACAATTGTGTTGCCCAGAGCACCGAAGTTCCTTGTAATAAACTACATACAAAAGGAAGGAAAAAGGGACACAGTACTTTACAAACAACTGAAGTAAAACCAAGATTAAAAATGAGACATATGATTGGAAAAACAACACCACCAGAAGGAGAAGAGCATAATCAGAAGAATATATCTCTTACTGCAGTCACATAATCAATAACCTCCAGGTCAATAATGCAGTCACAAATACATACACAATCTACAAATTTATAAAATACTATTGAGTCCTATTGACTTTTGTAAAAGGCTAAAAGGCTTCAAATATGAAAGACCATTTCAGTGAACTGTTACTGTCTGAAACTACATTTTTTTTTTTCTTGTTCAAAGATTTTATTGATTTTGTGCATGACAAAATAATGTAACATTCTTACGATTACATAGACATATGGGAAACAATCTTCTAGACAAAAAACATATTGTGAACTTTTCTTAAATCTTAATGAATCTTTGGAGTTTGTCTATGTTCAACATATAACATATGAGGATGAATAAAACAAGAAAAAGGGGGGGGGGGATTTGGGGGGAAAGATAAGCGGAGGGATGCATCGGGAAGTCACTATCAAGTTCTTCATATTGTACCAGAATTAACAGAAGAGTTAGTATTCAGGAGGAAAACTTTTGTGCGTCTTGAGGGGAAAAAAAGTGGTTCCAAGATGACCATTTTTTATTATATTTTCCCAGGAGGTTATGTCTCAAAGAGAAGGTTAGGTCATACGTATTATGAGTTGCAATAGTTCCAATTAAGGCATTGAGTGTAGGAGAACTTGGGTCTCTCCATCATGCAGCAATGCAGTTTTTTGACGTAAGAAGTATATGAACAATAAGAGCTCTTAATTCTGTGGGTATGTTATTGATCCCGACCAGTAACAATGCCAGTTCAGGAGTTAGATCTACATTAAGGTTCGAGATATCATTAATCAGGAGGTGCACTTCACCCCAAAACGTACACAGTATGGGACATTCCCAGAAGATGTGTATCATCGTACCTGGGTTTTCCACAGTTTCTCCAGCATAGCGGAGATAGTTCACTTGAGAATTGATGGAGTCTGGTGGGAGTAAAGAACTATCTAATAAGGGTTTTATAGTATGACTCAATCGTTGTGGAGCTATAAAGATTCTTGTAAACAGATTTGATAGTGTCTTCAATTAAGTTTGTGGGAAGCGGGATCTGGAGTTCTTTGCTCCATGTCTCCAAGTAAGGAGAATTTAATAGCGTTGTGTCAAGGTTGAGAACCTTATAAATGTTTTTGAGTGTCCAGAAGACCTTGGATTGTCCAAAACGAAATAATTGAGTAATATTTTATGGTAGGCAGAAGTTTAGGTTACTCTTGGAAAGTATACGGTTGACTTTATTCCAATTTAAGAGTTCTTTACTTGGTAGCCCAAATTTAGCTTTAAGCAGTGGGAAGGATAGAAGGTGTAGTTCTTCATCCAGTATGTCTGAAAAGTTTTTGATTAGTTAGTCCAGGTTATAATGTCTATGTCGAGATTAATGGAAAAAGTTCTATTGGGATCCATCGTGCAGAAGAAGTAGGAGGAGAGATAGAAGATTTTGTAACCATGGCTCTCCAAGAATGTATGGTTGCTTTAAGTATGGGTTCCTTGGGCAGTTTTTTGGATTTATCACATAAATAGGAAAGTAGAACCCAATTAAGATTTTTCTTGGGATAGGCTGCTTCTTCCAGTTGTATCCATCTTGGTTTGTCTTCTACGTTCCACCATTTCTGACTATGTTTAATTAAGGCAGAATAATAATATGCGGAAATATTGAGTAGAGCAAGCCCTCCATGTACCCTACTTTTTTCAAGACTGACGAGTGAGACTCTCGATTCATCTCAGATCTTCTTCTGAAAGGGTCGGAAGTTTAATGGAGTCTAAGAATGATTTGATGATTTGTGGAGTTGGTTGTGGTTCTGATTGGTCATCCCTTAAGATTATATACATTTTTGTAAAAATCTATGAATGCATTCGATATTTCTTAAGTGGTTTTTGTTATATGATTGTGCTTATTTTTGATTTGATAAATATTAGTTATTGATCTACGGATTTTTATTAGGTTTGCAAATATTTTGGAGGGTTTGTTCATGTTGGCGTAGAAATTATATTTAGAAATTCGAGTAATTTTATCGTATTCAGATGTGAGGAGGGACCTGAGTTGTGCCCTGAGTTTGAGAAGCTCTTTATGTTTTTCTTCTGAGGGATAACAGATGATGACGGTCTCCAAATTAGTAATTTGCTGAATTAGTCGTTTTGTGTCGGTTTGTAAGGCTTTTTTGTGTTTTGAATTAAGCTGCATTAAAATCCCTCTTATGACTGCTTTATGTGCAGACTATAAGGTGAATATGGAGACTTCAGAGGTGTCGTTTTCTTTGAAGTAAAATTGTAATGCCTCTTGTGTATCTGCTTTGTACTGAGGATGGGTAAACAAATAAGAATTGGCTCTCCATGGAGAATGGTTATTAAAGGGGGGATTATTTGCTATCTCAAAAATAACGGGGGAGTGGTCCGAACATGTTCTCGGGAGTATAGTTACAGATTTTATTTTTTGTAGTGAATGGATGTCAGTTAGTACGAGGTGAATTCTGGAGAATGACTTGTGCACGTTCGAGTAGTAAGAAAATTCGATAGATGAAGAGTTTAAACATCTGAGCGCGTCATATAGTTCTTCTTTTTGAAGGAGGGGATCTAGTTGTGTATTGTTATTTTTTGTTTTATTGGAAGAGTCAAGAAGGGGATTGGGAACGGCGTTGAAGTCACCAAATATTAGGAGAGTACCTTTTTGATTTTGTGTATGGAATTAAAAAAAACGTCTGAGATAGGTTATCTGACCATTGTTAGGGACATAGACATTCGCGAGCATATACATTACTTCATTAATCTTACAAATCAAGATAACATATCTGCCTTAATTATCTTTGATAAGTTCAATTTCTTCAAATTTGAGGGATTCTTTTATTAGAATTGCAACTCCTGCCTTTTTCTTACGGTTGGACAAAAGATAAATTTGGGGAAATTTCTTGTTGCTAAATGTAGGTGTTTTCTCGAATGAAAATCTGGTCTTTTGAATTCCGGTTATATCAGCTTGGTTAGTTTTAATTTCTATCCAGACTTGAAAGCGCTTTTGGGGGGAGTTCAGGCCATTGGCGTTAAGGGACATAAACTTTATCGTCATGGTACTAATTATGAAGTCGTGTTGAGTAAGCTGTAATGGGGGATAGTTTAAGAAAATATAAGGATTGGAGTTCCTTAGGGTTTAACAGTGAACTACTAAACTTCTACATAAACAGAATTCACTAACAGATTAAAGGAGACCTTTTAGGTCAGTGGAGAAAGAGTGCAAGAGAACTGTTCTAGGACTTCCTCTAAGGCTAATGGTGAGGCCTTTAGTGCAAATTTTCTTTAAACCTATTCCTACATAGACTTGGTGGGAGAATTACTCACTTATTTGTAGACTAGCTGTGAGCCCGATTCTAAAGAATCGGGAGTCTAGAATCTGTATATAATTTTTTTAAGAGTTTTAAATAATAGACTTAAACACCAGATATATGACTAAGTAGGCGATGTAGGCAAAACTGTGAGGGTAGCAATATAGTGGAGGTGTAGAAAGAGTTGATGTCCGACTAACAGGACTATAACAGAGTAGGAACTTATAATGATATCAAAAATGTTATTGAAGGAGTGCGCTGTAAATTATATCCAAAATGGTGTTCAAGGGGTTAATGTAGCAGTGGCAGTAGTTATAAACACTACCAAATATGCAGTTAATGCTGAACTCTTATATAATGGGTTAATTTCGCAGTGTCATTACAACTATACATTGTGTAATAGAAATAACAACAATAATGGAATATAAGGGGTTAATGTTCCTACTGGCAGTAGTAATAGAGACTACAAAGTATGGAGTTAAGGCAGAAATGGTATATAAGGGGTTAACTTCGTAGTGGCAGTACAACTACACACTGTGTTATAGAAATTACAGATAAAACGGAATGTAAGGGGTTAATGTTGCTACTGTCATGAGTACAATGAGAGAAGCGCCTCACTTCCCATTGAGATACATGGAGGACTTTGAGTTTCAAATTTAGCGATGTAAGTGAGGCGCGAAGCTCATTGGTTGGTGTGTGCTGGCGCCGACCAATGAGCTTCGCGCTTCACTTACAGCGGTAAATTTGAAACTCAAAGTCCTCCATGTGTCTCAATGGGAAGTGAGGCGCGAAGCTCATTGGTCGCAGTGTGCTGGCGCCGACCAATGAGCTTCGTGCCTCACTTACAGCGGTAAATGTGAAACTCAAAGTCCTCCATGTATCTCAATGGGAAGTGAGGTGCTATGCTCATTGGTCGGCGCCAGCACACAGCGACCAATGAGCATAGCGCCTCACTTACAGCGGTAAATTTAAAACTCAAAGTCCTCCATGTATCTCAATGGGAAGTGAGGCGCTATGCTCATTGGTCGGCGCCAGCACACAGCGACCAATGAGCATAGCGCCTCACTTACAGCGGTAAATTTGAAACTCAAAGTCCTCCATTATATCTCAATGGGAAGTGAGGTACCATACTCATTGGTCGGCGCCAGCACACAGCGACCAATGAGCATAGCGCCTCACTTACAGCGGTAAATTTGAAACTCAAAGTCCTCCATTATATCTCAATGGGAAGTGAGGCGCTATTCTCATTGGTCGGCGCCAGCACACAGCGACCAATGAGCATAGCGCCTCACTTACAGCGGTAAATTTGAAACTCAAAGTCCTCCATGTATCTCAATGGGAAGTGAGGCACTATGCTCATTGGTCGGCACCAGCACACAGCGACCATGGACACGGCGACGGAAGTAGCGCTGAAACTTACGGAAGTGCGTTAGGGGAATTATATATTAGATGTTTAAGAACCCTGAGACCTTCAGCGGGATCCTCGATTGAAATGTGCTTCTGTTTGTGGGTAAAAATGACGCAGCCAGATGGACATCCCCATCTGTAGATGATTTGTTACTTTCTCAGAATCTTCGTAATCGGTCTAAGGGTTTTTCTTTTCATTGCCGTATCTTTTGAGATGTCTGAGTATAGTTTTTCAAAAGGAACTGGAAGAGGGTTGTTTTGTCTTGTATAGTTGTTTATTTTGTCCTTAGTCTGGAAGAAAGTGAATTTAACAATAACATCACGTGGAGCTTCCTCTGAGATTTGTGGTGGTTTTGGGAGCCTGTGTGCCCTTTCTATTGAGCACTCTATGTCTTGTAGAGAAGGGACCAACTTTTTAGTTAGGTTTTTAATGAAAGGAATCAATTCATGAGGTTTGACTTGTTCTGGAATTCCTCGAATGTTTAGATTTAGATTAGATCTGCCATCTCGATCTTCCCTATGTATAATTCTATCTGTGTTTGATTTCTCCTTTAGCTTTATTTAGTTCCGTGCTATAGTGTTTGAGCTCTTGTTTTAATTTTCCAACATCTTCTCGAATGTGTCTAGCCTAGAGTTAATAGTATTAATTGTAGATTTGATTTCCGTGAATTGTTCTTTCATGTCATCTTTTAGGGTACCTTTACACACGGCTACATTTGTAGCTTGTCACCAGGCAACTTACAGGTTGCAGTGAAATCATGGATACATGATTCCATTTGTACACAGCAACAAGATAGAACCATGTATCCATGATTTCACTGCAACCTGTAAGTTGCCTGTAGCCACCCTACAAATGTAGCCGTGTGTAAAGGTACCCTTAGGGATGAGAATAGTTTAAGAAGAAAATCTCTATCAGGTGGTTGATCTCTATCTGGGTCATGGACTAGGACACTTTCTTCTTGATTGATTTTGATTTTTTTGTCATGCCGGGCTTTGAAATTGTGCCTGACCATCTTCATTGGGAGATAGTTTCATTCTGGAGTGGGAAGGCAAGTCCATCTCCTTTCTTTTTGTACTAGAATGCGTGGCTTCACATATCATTTTGTCCTCCAGCACTTCAGTTCCTTCAATTGTTGAATGGGTTTTAATATGACTGTCTCTATCTTTTGTAGATTTACCCACACTGTGTAAAGGGGCTGGAATTTAACTTTTAGGGTTACTATGCTGGGTCTCCATTCTTGTATCAGGGTTATTTTATTTATTATTGTGTCTAGGCTTTGGAGGCATTGGTTCTCACTCCTCTTTGTTTAGGTAATCTAATAGAGGTAAGCAGGTGATATTAATGACTAGCTTGTATGATTTATTGAGTCATAGATTAGCTGAGTAGTTTAGTATTAGTCAACATGTAGTAATGCGAGTTGCTGAATTAAGTACAGTTCCAAGTTAGTTGTGCCTAGTTATAGTTATGGAAGGTGTTCTTCAGTGAAGTTAAAGAATTAGTTTCAGGTGATGTACATTTTTAACACCCCCTTCAGCTCAATTTTTGGGCTTATCTTAAGTTAAAGTGGTTGTTGATTGTTGATCTAAGTTTGATGGTAATTATGCTCAGGGACTTTAAATTATACACTTATCTGATGATCAGGTGTAACTTAGCATTCTTCCATGTGGGGGTGATGGATTCCTGGGTCTGCGCAGCTAGCTGGCGGTGGGGGCCCGGGAACCCCACTTGCTAGACGGTCTCCCTCTCCTCTGAGTCATCCTCCCCGATGTCTTTGGCCATGTGGCTGCGCGTGTGTGGTGTTAGTTTGCTGGGATTCCCCTGTTTGCCGCTGGGAGTTGTGCTTGTCCTCAGTAGAGCGACGTCATTAAGGGGCGTGGTAGAGTTGCCGCAGACTTCTTTCAGCATGGGGATCCCTCCGCCCGGCGACAGAAAATAGTTCTTTGAATATCGTCAGCGGAGTGGGGGAGCCTCTCTCACCTTCGGCACTCGATGTGGCACCGCGGAAAGAAGCGTCCCACCGGTTGGTCGCTTGTGATTGTGTATGGGTAAATTATGTGATTACATACGTGATCTGCATCTGCCAGTCAATAAACCTATGGCGCGATTGTTTCTTGCTGTTGTCCTCCGGTAGTCGTTCGTGTCACCGCGCCTTGTGTTCTGATCGGGTCCCGGTGTTCTGTTAGCTGTGGGGGGCTCTTTTGGCGGGGAAGATGGTTCTGATCTCTTGTCCTAGGGAGGAGAGGAAGGTCTTCTCTCCTGTTCTTAACTACTGTGTCATTTGAGTTCAAATTCCCAGAATATTGTTCTTCATATATTCCTTAATTGGTTCGGTAGCTCTGGTGGAGATATTGCCTTTAGAAGGTCAATATACCCATCGCTTTTTGTAATTAGCACCAGAGCTCACATGAAGTACAAACTCACATGGGGCTGCAGGCCACGCCTCTTAAAACTACACATTAAGAGACAATATTGCTTGTGAAATACAGTAAATCTATGTATTGATACATAAACAGTCTACATACCATAGTCATACAATCTATGACTACGAACTACTGTAGAATGTAAAAAAGGCCAAAATGCATTAGTACCTACAGTAATTTTATGGCTTGGAAGATAATATTTTAAAGGATGTCTAAATAAAGAAAAATTTTAATATATACATCGGTGCTGGAATTCATTCAAGCTTCATATCTACATTTAATCTACCAGACGAGCCCATCTGGAGGACTGTGGGCATCAGAAGTCCTAGAACACACAGAGAAGGTAAGCTGAAGGCTTCAGCATTGTACTTCAGACATATACACTGGGGATCAAAATTAGAGAACAATGTATGATCACTTGATTTTTTCAGACAGAATGTAATCTACATTGATCAACATTTGAAGGTTTTGTGTAAGGGGTACACCATGCCACTAGAACAATGTTTTTCCAAATAACCAAACTTTATCAACTTAAAACCTTTATTTTACATAAGATGTGATGAGCATAATTAGAGAACAGCAATGAGTGTAGCACAGAGAAAGATTAAAACTAAATTTAAGTTACAACAGTGACCAATCAATAGGAAGTGCACAGGCCTTTGCTTTGCACAAGCCTTTGCTTTGAATTACTTCAGCATTAGTCTCTCACACTGCTCTGGTGTGATTTTGGTCCACTCTTCTTCCAGTCTCTTCCACAGTTCTGCGACTGTTGTGGGTTGCTTGGCCATAACTTTGTCATCAACGATTTTCCAGAGGTTTTCTATTGAGTTTAGATCAGGACTCTGGGTTGGCTATTTCATTGTTTTAATATTTTCTGTTTCAAGGAACTGTTTTACCCATTTTGCTGTGTGACAGAGGGCATTGCCCTGCATAATAATTGCTGGCTGATTGAGTGATGAAAGCAAGTAATTAACCACATGATGTCGAATTGAAGAATGTTCTGATACACACTTGCATTCACTCTGCCATGTAGCTGTATGAAAGGTACAACCTCTGCAGCAGAATACATTCCCCAAACTATGACATATCCTCCATCACCTTTCACTGACTTTTTTTACACACTTTGGGTTCAGTTTTTTCCCAGTTTGTTGACAAACATCATGTTACACATCAGACGCAAATAAATTAAAATTGCTGTGATCAGTAAGATGAACTGTGAACCACTTCTCGTCTGCCCACACATCATGCTCCTCACCAAAACGTGAGTCTAGCCTTTTGATTCTTTCTGCTAATGAGAGGTTTGGTCACTGCTAAGAGGGCTTTCAGTCCAAATGCACTTAAATGTCGTGGCACTGTATGACGAGACAGATCCTTACCCTGTTCAGTGCTGAACTGGCGAGCTTTTCCAGCTGCAATGTAGAAACGATTACCCATGGAGATTCTCTGCATTATCCTGTTCTCCCTTGATATTGTCTTTTAAGAGCCTTCTTCAGGGACTTGATGGAATTTGTGATGCTGTACAGATGTAAAATTCTAGAAATCACAGACATGGAATGACCAGGGTGACCCGATTGATCTTCATCTGGACAACCTGCTGCTGAAGGTTTTCATTAATTTTGGAACACCATTTTTGCAAAGTGAGTGCAAACTGGAAAGTTAGGCTGCCAGTTAAATAGGGTTTGTCAGATAATTAAAGAAATTAGCACCAAGTGCCAGAATAACACCAGTAGCTTGCAGGTATCTGATAGTATTCTCTCATTTTAATCATTTGACCATCTCCCGCTGAGGCACTGGTAGTGCCAGCATATACACTACTGCAACTAAAACTACATAGCTCTACTGAGCTGCACTAACAGAGAGCAGATTCAAACAGGATACCACCCTGGGGACTTTTGCTATAAGATAGATTCTCTGGCAGTCTACATCGCTTCCTAAAGCTGTGCACTGAACCACAGTGCCCTGACTCAACAGCACACCGGATCTATCCTATAAAGTATGATCTAACAGATTACCTTCACCTCTATATGGTATATCGCCCCCAAATAAGGAAATCAATGCAACCACTTCCCCTTGTGGTGACAATCCTGTGCTGAGATACTGGCAGTGACCTTGTGAACAAGGCCATAGTGTTGGCCGAAACGTCTTTTGTCCTGCATGTCACCTGTTACATCTGCACAAACTGTAAATAAAATCACCTTGAGCATAAAATCAAATATATTAGTGCTGGGATTCAATTACTATTTGCTACGGATCACTTGATCCTTTCCCAATAGCACCATAGAATAGCAAACGCTCTGAGTGCTGGTCATCTACGAATTATTTCATTTTAATCAGTGTTCTTTTTCATTCATCTCATTTACATTTTTAGCCTGTGCTTTAGAAAATATTCATTTTATGACATAAGCTTAAAATGCTGCTAGTTTACTCATGTAGGGATATTTTCGCATAGGACAACACAATGACCATGACATTAAGGAAATTGTGTGTTGTTCTCTAATTTTGATCACCATCGGATATGGTGTCTTATTATCATTTTTTTATTCTACTCAGTATAATGGGGTAAAGAGGAATGGTGCTCCATGAGCACCATCATTTGAAACCCAATCTGGTAAAAACAATTTGCTTAGGTGCTCGCTTCGGCAGCCTATAATACTAAAATTGGAATGATACAGAGATGATTAGCATGGCCCCTACGCAAGGCTAACACGCCAATTTGTGAAGCATTCCATATTTTTATATAATGTGACCCGAATTGTTTCCATGTTCATGTTTTGAACAAATACTATGGTTTATAATCTGTTAAAATCTTTAATAAAAATATCATTAAGAAAAAAAATTTGCTTAGAGTTTATACCACTTCCATACATTTTCAATTAATGATGACCTTTTTCTCACTCTCCAAAATCATACTTAATTGATTTCATATGGAAGTCTATGTATCACGGATACATAGACAGATTATGAATCCTACAGCGGACTGCAACAGATGAGGCTTGTGATTGTTGTGTGTATGTCTCTGCTAAAAATGTTGGTCCCAAAAGAAAGAAAAGAAGAAAGCATTTTTCATTACTTTCTGTCCTTTCACATATTTCCTTTCTCTGATGAAGAGTGTAACTTGGTTGCATGTTCAATAACACACAGCATAAACCGCTATAAAGATCATCGATTTCTCGCACTAAAGCTATTGACTTTCTCTGGAAAATAAACTCTTGGCAGAATAAATCGTCTACCTCCTTCACAGCTCTTACAATGGAATGTTATGATGGGTATGAAAGAAATCCATCTGTTGAGTTTGAATTGTTTTGTTTATTTGTATATGATTGGGCGAAATGAATCATTAAGGTTGTAATCAACTTAATTACAATGACGTGGGATTCTGATATGTTTACTTCATAGTGATAGCCTTGATTTGTGGAAACATGTGTAATGTATAGCACAATTTGTTTTCATAGTGTACAACATGACTTTATATATATACAATGGGGAAGGACACTATCATGTGCAGAATTTTAGATGAGCTACATTGACAATGTGCAGCTCGGAATTTTACCAATTATAGGGAAGAAATGCTGCCATTCTTCTATTGAACGTGCCTTAGTTAGACATTCTCCATTTTTTATATAATACGGCCTTCAGGCAAAGTAGAAAATTGAGTGACAATCCTGCCTTTCTATCCTCAACCACATCTTGTAATGCTATACATAAATTCATGCATCATTTTCTTCCTAATGTACCTTCACAACACACCTCTCAGAGCAAAGTCCATGAAAATAAGACTGGAGAAGAATACAGAGACGTTCAGGCATATAGGTATTACTATTATTATATTCTGGGCCCAGCTTGAAGAATTGTTACAGATATATAATAGTCAAATGAGACACTGATAGGAAATAGCGGTGACAGTTTCAAAAGAAAGCAGTAACCTCTTCTTTCCTAAGTGGACAGTGTTGCATTTTAATGTCCATAAAAAATGAACATTACCTTTTAAAAATATTTTTTAAAAATCTAGATATTTAGCTAAATTGGACAGGATACTGAAGCATTGTTCTTACTATTTAATTCATAATACAATATCCAATATAACATTGTATTATTCATAATTAAAAGGGTTGCACCACAAATAATTGTACATTTGAATTAATAGATCTTATAATAATAATAAGTTCCATAATTGGATGTGTTAAAAAATGTTCCTGTCCCTAGATATTCTTATACATGTGCCCATGTGTAAAGGATGTGTCTGATCATGCAGGAAGAGGTCGGATATACCACAGCTCCAGGGCAGGGGAGGAAGTAAAAGAGTATACAGACATTACAGCTGCGAATCACAGTTTATTCATTCTGTAATGAGTAACATTACATTACCTGTTTAAAACTTGTTTTACATCACAGAAAGAATCTGCTGCGATCCCCAGCTATAATGTCTGTATACTCTATTTTACTTCCTCCCCTGCAAAGGAAATGTGGTATATCCCACCTGTTCCTGTTTGGTCGGACACAGACAGGGACATCTCAATGAATTAGAATATCATCAAAAAGTTCATTTTTTTTCAGTAATTCAATATAGAAAGTGAATCACATATATTATATAGAGTCATTACATACAGAGTAATCTATTTCAAGTGTTTATGTTGATGATTACGGCTTACAGCCAATGAAAACCCAAAGGTCATTATCTCAGAAAATTAAAGTAGGGAAGATGAAACCACGCTGCTGTATTCCATGAGCCATCAAAGGTGAATATAATATTGATTTATTAGTCAACGTGTTTCAGGGATCCCAGAAAAACCCTGAAACATGTCAATATGATATTGATTTGTCCTCAGGAAGGGGCCGGGAGCCCTGAAATGTGTTGACTAGTAAATCAATATTATAAACCTTTGATGTCTCATGAAATACAGCACAGTTTTTAACCCTTCACCCTCCCTACTCTATATGCACCACACTGGGGACTGCAGCAGCCATGATATGCTTTTAGAGTAGTTGTGACTCTCCCAACCACACAAGGTGAAGCCTCTGATACCTATTTAGGTAATATTTTATCTCTCAGACCCTTCATCCTCCCTACTTTAGCATTCTGAGATAATGACCTTTGGGTTTTCACTTGCTGTAAGTCATCAACATTAACATAAATAAACACTTGAAATAGATCACTCTGTTTGTAATGACTCCATATAATGCATTTATTTCACTTTACGTATTGAAGTACTGAAGTAAATCAACTATTTAATGATATTCTAATTCATTCAGACCCACCTGTATGTTACACAGGGACACATTTATAAGAATATCTCAAGACAGAATTTTTTTTTAACACATCCAATTGTGGAAATTATTTTTATTCTAAGATCTATTAATTAAACTGTATGATTGTTCTTGACACAACCCTTTTAAGCACATAACCACAAGCATATCTTAGATCTGTGCTGTGAACAGAACTAGCTTAACTGATCATTTGATATTTTAGAACTGTGAACAATCCTGTATAGGTAAATTATGCTTGAAAAGGACTGCCATTACCTGAAATTACTACCTACTATAATAGGTTCTGTACTTACTTGAGCACTGATATGTGTGCTTGCATTTTGCAGCAATGAGCCCTGTGATACCGTCATCCTAAGTAATCTTAAAATAACTTTTATACCAGATGTATAACTTGTAATCATCACACTAAACAACAGATATGTAACATGTAGCTCTTAGGAACACTTCCAAAATCTTTAATTTTGTGCCATTTAGAATACAGTTGTTTTTTATTTGGGACAGCAGGGCATTTGACTACTACCTTTGCCTCTCCATAGCTATGCTCCTCGTACAATACATGGATTATGTTTTGAATGCATTTTTCAATTATAAAGGGTTATTTCAGTCATCAAACGATATCATCTATCCAGATGATTAGGCACTAACTTGCGGATTGGTTGTGGACTGAATACTGGAATGCAAACAGTCCAAAAGACGGAGATCTGAAGTGCCCATGTGGAACCCACTGGGACGGGGTACTGCTGGGGATATCACGGCAGTCTTGGTCCAGACCATGTCCCAGGTTCAGCAAGTAATGGGTTTTTTTTTACGGGGGAGTTTGTCGTAACACCACCCACAGGTTGTGGTCAGGGTGACCACCGCTGCTGCAGAACCTCGGGGGATGATGTTGGGCTGCTGGGGATGTAATGGTTCTCTGCAGGTACAGCTAGGTTACCCGGGGCAGTGGTAGTAATAGTCTATAGATGATGCTATGGATATTGCAGGATAGTAGGGGTAGTAGTGTGGGTGATGGCTGCTTGTGAGGGAACACAGGGGCTGAGCACAAGGATCACACACACTCAGGGTTTTGTCATTTTCCAAGGCTTTATTGCAGTTGTTGGTAGCAGAGTACTGTCCACGGAGTCTGTACAGGGGCCGGGTTGCTCCCACCCTGTCCGGGTCCTTATCTTCCCTCTCCTGTGCTGTGTGTTTGGCCCTGCTGCCGCTTCAGCTAGGCTGCTGGCCTGTCTATCCTCACAGGTACCCCCTTTGCTAGGCTACTTGAGTCTTTCCTCTGTATTTCTGACCCCGCAATATTGCTTCGCTGAGGTACAGTGTAGATATATAACCTCCACTTGTCCGGTGTTTACTGTGCTGCGTGTGTCAGTCACAGTTTCGGATCCGGTCTGTGCGCTCCTCCAGGATGAGTTATGAGGTAGCTCAGTCTCCCAGATGTGTTCTCCTGTTTCTCTTACTCCTTCCCTCAGACCCTGTATAGGCCTGGAAGTGGGTAACAGGCTGTGGAGAGGCATAAGGCCCCTTTACACCACCAGTCTTTCTTCCTCAGTCCTCTCAGGAACTGCACTAACTCCAACTGACTAACTGTCACTGCCACTCTGATGTAAACAACATTAGCTATTCCCACCACTCTGCTCTTCCCCACTTCCTCTCCACACCATATAGGGAAGCAGCTTTAGCTCCCCCTTCTGGCCTGGAGGCGCTAGTGTAGTGTTGTGGGTTGTGTAGGGAGTTAACCCTTTGTGGTGTTACTGTGGCACATTAACCCCTGGGGTGCCACACCCATATTGGTCTTACCTCTTGAACACAAAATAATTTCCTTTCATCTACCTCCAAAATTAGGGTCTTCTGAGGCCAATCGATTGTAGTAATTTGGATGCAGAAATTTTGTGTGGCTCTCTGTTTACTTTTGTGGGAGCTGCCTGATTCACATATAGTGAATTGAGACCTTGGGGCATATGGGGACCTCTTTGCAATATATCCAATGTACTATAAGAATGAATATCTTTTAAAGTTACACTCTAAAATGCAAAGAAGGAAGTACACATAGGGTGTTATCCGAGATACAACTTATTGCTATATGTATTTCGGCTCACCTTGTTTGGTTGTGTGAGTCACAACCAACTTAGAAGTCATGCATGGCTGCTGCAGATA